>ONZH01013601.1:0-15557 GCA_900303285.1 Rhinella marina
CACCTCGCCCCTCCCCCACCTCTGGTCCACCGTTCTTTATGCACAACGTTTCACCTCATCAGCCTGCAGATATCGCAGGAGCGGAACGTCAACCAGTCCACGGCCATGGAGGCCATCCTGCAGAGTCTGCGCAGCGCAACCAGCGGAGGGAGCTCCGAATTCATCACCCCCATCCTGCACATCTCCAGCCCCGATAACAAGACTGTGCTCTAGTGACATCCAGAGCTGCATCGTGTACACTGTGCTCTAGTCACATCCAGAGCTGCATCATGTACACTGTGCTCTAGTCACATCCAGAGCTGCATCATGTACACTGTGCTCTAGTCACATCCAGAGCTGTATCATGTACACTGTACTCTAGTCACATCCAGAGCTGCATCATGTCACTGTGCTCTAGTCACATCCAGAGCTGTATCATGTACACTGTGCTCTAGTCACATCCAGAGCTGCATCATGTACACTGTGCTCTAGTCACATCCAGAGCTGCATCATGTACACTGTGCTCTAGTCACATCCAGAGCTGCATCATGTACACTGTGCTCTAGCACATCCAGAGCTGTATCATGTACACTGTGCTCTAGCACATCCAGAGTGTATCATGTACACTGTGCTCTAGTCACATCCAGAGCTGATCATGTACACTGTGCTCTAGTCACATCCAGAGCTGTATCATGTACACTGTGCTCTAGTCACATCCAGAGCTGCATCATGTACACTGTGCTCTAGTTCACATCCAGAGCTGCATCATGTACACTGTGCTCTAGTCACATCCAGAGCTGCTCATGTACACTGTGCTCTAGTCACAATCCAGAGCTGTATCATGTACACTGTGCTCTAGTCACATCCAGAGCTGTATCATGTACACTGTGCTCTAGTCACATCCAGAGCTGTATCATGTACACTGTACTTCTAGTCACATCCAGAGCTGTATCATGTACACTGTGCTTCTAGTCACATCCAGAGCTGTATCATGTACACTGTTGCTCTAGTCACATCCAGAGCTGCATCATGTACACTGTGCTCTAGTCACATCCAGAGCTGTATCATGTACACTGTGCTCTAGTCACATCCAGAGCTGTATCATGTACACTGTGCTCTAGTCACATCCAGAGCTGTATCATGTACACTGTGCTCTAGTCACATCCAGAGCTGTATCATGTACACTGTGCTCTAGTCACATCCAGAGCTGTATCATGTACACTGTGCTCTAGTCACATCCAGAGCTGTAATCATTGTACACACTGGTGCTCTAGTCACATCCAGAGCTGTATCATGTACACTGTGCTCTAGTCACAATCCAGAGCTGTATCATGTACACTGTGCTCTAGTCACATCCAGAGCTGTATCATGTACACTGTGCTCTAGTCACATCCAGAGCTGTATCATGTACACTGTGCTCTAGTCACATCCAGAGCTGCATCATGTACACTGTGCACTCACTAGTCACATCCCAGAGCTGTATCATGTACACTGTGCTCTAGTCACATCCAGAGCTGTATCATGTACACTGTGCTCTAGTCACATCCAGAGCTGTATCATGTACACTGTTGCTCTAGTGCACATGTACCAGAGCTGCATATCATGTACACTGTGCTCTAGTCACATCCAGAGCTGTATCATCATGTACACTGTGTGCTCTAGTCACATCCAGAGCTGCATCATGTAGTCACTCCAGTGCTCTAGTCACATCCAGAGCTGTATCATGTACATGTACTGTGCTCTAGTCACATCCAGAGCTGTATCATGTACACTGTGCTCTAGTCACATCCAGAGCTGTACATCATGTACACTGTGCTCTAGTCACATCCAGAGCTGTATCATGTACACTGTGCTCTAGTCACATCCAGAGCTGTATCATGTACACTGTGCTCTAGTCACATCCAGAGCTGTACATCATGTACACACTGTGCTCTAGTCACATCCAGAGCTGCATCATGTACACTGTGCTCTAGTCACATCCAGAGCTGCATCATGTACACTGTGCTCTAGTCACATCCAGAGCTGTGCCATATTCCATCATATATAATGAGGATTAACTGTAATTTGTGTCTTATGCTCCAGTCACATCCAGAGCTGCATCATGTACACTGTGCTCTAATCACATCCAGAGCTGCATCATGTACACTGTGCTCTAATCACATCCAGAGCTGCATCATGTACACTGTGCTCTAGTCACATCCAGAGCTGTATCATGTACACTGTGCTCTAGTCACATCCAGAGCTGTGCCATATTCCATCATATATAATGAGGATTAACTGTAATTTGTGTCTTATGCTCCAGTCACATCCAGAGCTGCACTCCTACTGTTTAACAGCAAGTTCCCCACCCTGCCAACCCCCCTGCACCTTCAGGACATCATCCTCACGTCGGCGGTGTCCTGGCAGGGCGAGTACATAGATAAATTGTGGCCCCGGGCAAATAAAAAACACTGACATCTTGTACTAACAGTGGCGTCACATTCAGTGCATTGATATGGCGGTGCGCAGGGGGGCGTAGATCAATGGCGGTGCGCAGGGGGGCGTAGATCAATGGCGGTGCGCAGGGGGTCGTAGATCAATGGCGGTGCGCAGGGGGTCGTAGATCAATGGCGGTGCGCAGGGGGTCGTAGATGAATAGCGCTCTCAGGGGCACAAGCCTCGCAGTATCCGGTCCCCCAACACATAAAAAACAAACTATACAATGACCCAATATTACTGTGCAGTGGGTCAATAATACCACCATACTGTGCATCAACCCAGCTCACCAATACTACCAAAGATACCGCCATACAAGGCCCACACAGCACCGCCATACCATGACCACAGTGACTGCTAATACCAGCACACTGAGGATAACCCAGCTTATTATAGAGAGACTCATATCAGCAATGATACCACTATACAGGACCCAATAATACCGCCACACTGTGATTAGTATTACACGGGAAGGATAAGTGATTACAGTACAATTAAATGCAAGGACTTCCAGATGCTGCCTCTGCTTCCGTATGTCCCCGACCACCATGACGGCTTCTTCCAGCCACAACTCTGCACCTTGAGAAACAGAGAGGTATTGGGCTCTTAGTTCTTCCAGCACCATCTGGACCAACAGTAACGCCTCCTGTGCGCCCCCAATACAGACACGTATAGAGGGGCGGACACAGACGGCAGAGGGCCCCCCCACCCCCACATCAAATACTCAACGTAACCTATTCCCTCCTAACATTACATACGGCAATACAAAACACAGGGTGAGGCGACTGTCACACCTGAAGCACCACGGTCCGGCAGGCAGAGGTTTGTGTCCCGCTGATTCTCAGCATCGTTGTCAGATTGTGGCCGGATCTCTGCCGGAGCCCATTATAGTTAATGTGGCCGGCGGGCGTTCTGCATCCAGCAGTGCCGGAGCCGGAGAATTCCTGCTGGAGCAGCCTGCCGGAATCACTAACGCAGATGTGAAGGTAATACAGCGCCTCATACCTCTTACATCAGTGACGTCTCCTTAGATGTAGACGTTCTCTGTCCTCATCTTCTCCTTTCAGACCAGACCGCCATGATGATTTCTTTCAGCCTTCTCTTCTCTCTGCAGATTTAATGATACAACAAATGCCCTGTTGTGTGGCAGTAAAAAATACCGCCTCTTAGTGCCCCCAGTGGATCCAATGTCCCTAAAGTGTCCGCATAATGTGTGCCAGTGTATAATGCCCCCTTGTAGATGCCCCCGTAGTGCTCCTCCCCCACCATGTGTGCCAGTATATAATGCCCCCTGAGGAGCAGGTAAGGGAAACGCCCTCCCCTGTCCCAGCAATCATCTGTATCACTGTCCTGAGGACGGCAATACAGATATAATATGGAGATGAGCACTTACACGATGGAAGCGCTCATCTCCTACTGCCGCCAAACCTCCCACGGGCCCCCCCCCACCGCACTGGGCCCCTGTGCAGCCGAACCGGCTGCACAGACATATGTCCGCCCCCACATATATATATATACGGGCAGTCGGGCATGTAAAAAGTTCCTGCTCCATTGATATTATAAGTAGAAGCAGCAGTGGTGATTTCCTCATCTCACAAGCCGACCCCAGTGCTAATGTCAGTCTCTCACCGACCCCAGTGCTGGGTATACCGCCACATAATGTCAGTGTCTCGCCGACCCCAGTGCTGGGTATACCGCCACATAATGTCAGTGTCTCGCCGACCCCAGTGCTGGGTATACCGCCACATAATGTCAGTGTCTCACCGACCCCAGTGCTGGGTATACCGCCACATAATGTCAGTGTCTCACCGACCCCAGTGCTGGTATACCGCCACATAATGTCAGTGTCCTCACCGACCCCAGTGCTGGTATACCGCCACATAATGTCAGTGTCTCACCGACCCCAGTGCTGGGTATACCGCCACATAATGTCAGTGTCTCACCGACCCAGTGCTGGGTATACCGCCACATAATGTCAGTGTCTCACCGACCCCAGTGCTGGGTATACCGCCACACATAATGTCAGTGTCTCACCGACCCCAGTGCTGGGTATACCGCCACATAATGTCAGTGTCTCACCGACCCCAGTGCTGGGTATACCGCCACATAATGTCAGTGTCTCACCGACCCCAGTGCTGGGTATACCGCCACATAATGTCAGTGTCTCACCGACCCCAGTGCTGGGTATACCGCCACATAATGTCAGTGTCTCACCGACCCAGTGCTGGGTATACCGCCACATAATGTCAGTGTCTCACCGACCCAGTGCTGGGTATACCGCCACATAATGTCAGTGTCTCACCGACCCCAGTGCTGGGTATACCGCCACATAATGTCAGTGTCTCACCGACCCCAGTGCTGGGTATACCGCCACATAATGTCAGTGTCTCACCGACCCCAGTGCTGGGTATACCGCCACATAATGTCAGTGTCTCACCGACCCCAGTGCTGGGTATTACCGCCACATAATGTCAGTGTCTCACCGACCCCAGTGCTGGTATACCGCCACATAATGTCAGTGTCTCACCGACCCCAGTGCTGGGTATACCGCCACATAATGTCAGTGTCTCACCGACCCCAGTGCTGGGTATACCGCCACATAATGTCAGTGTCTCACCGACCCCAGTGCTGGGTATACCGCCACATAATGTCAGTGTCTCACCGACCCAGTGCTGGGTATACCGCCACATAATGTCAGTGTCTCACCGACCCCAGTGCTGGGTATACCGCCACATAATGTCAGTGTCTCACCGACCCCAGTGCTGGGTATACCGCCACATAATGTCAGTGTCTCACCGACCCCAGTGCTGGGTATACCGCCACATAATGTCAGTGTCTCACCGACCCCAGTGCTGGGTATACCGCCACATAATGTCAGTGTCTCACCGACCCCAGTGCTGGGTATACCGCCACATAATGTCAGTGTCTCACCGACCCCAGTGCTGGGTATACCGCCACATAATGTCAGTGTCTCACCGACCCCAGTGCTGGGTATACCGCCACATAATGTCAGTGTCTCACCGACCCCAGTGCTGGGTATACCGCCACATAATGTCAGTGTCTCACCGACCCCAGTGCTGGGTATACCGCCACATAATGTCAGTGTCTCACCGACCCAGTGCTGGGTATACCGCCACATAATGTCAGTGTCTCACCGACCCCAGTGCTGGGTATACCGCCACATAATGTCAGTGTCTCACCGACCCCAGTGCTGGGTATACCGCCACATAATGTCAGTGTTCTCACCGACCCCAGTGCTGGGTATACCTCCACATAATGTCAGTGTCTCACCAACCCCAGTGCTGGGTATACCGCCACATAATGTCAGTGTCTCACCGACCCCAGTGCTGGGTATACCGCCACATAATGTCAGTGTCTCACCGACCCCAGTGCTGGGTATACCGCCACATAATGTCAGTGTCTCACTGACCCCAGTGCTGGGTATACCGCCACATAATGTCAGTGTCTTACCGACCCCAGTGCTGGGTATACCTCCACATAATGTCAGTGTCTCACCGACCCAGTGCCTGCAAGTACGCCGGGCACAAGTTCGCGGATTAACCTCTAGAGTACGCCCCCGCCCCCCTAGGAGTTAGTGGACGATGTGGGGACTCATTCTGAAAGGCTACCACTCTAGTATTATAATCCCACTATTCATGTCCCTAACTGCCAGAGGTACTGTGACCTGCGACCCAGTATTAAATATCATAGAGGCCTCCCCAAATCCCTGGTAACTCAGGGCAACCACTGAGAATGGGTGAGAGCAGAACTCTACTCCATGAGAAGATGGTGGCGGTTAAGGACAAGAGGGATGTCCTTGTACTGCCCACTGTTCACACCTGCCCCAGACTGCATCCTGGACTACAACAGGCACATGGGAGGGTTGTCTAAAAGCCGTACAGTGCCAGACGAAAAACCAAGGTGTGGTACAAGAATCTGGCCGTGCACATTGTACAGATGGCGCTGTATAACGCGTACGTCGTGCTATGTCCGTCTACAGGCCACCTGGAAACGTTCCTTCATTCCCGTATTGTACCGGGGCCACAGTTCCCTGGTGAAGTCCCTCAAGTAACAAGGAAGGGAAGGACCCAAAAAGATGCAGGGTGTCTTCCATTAAGGAGATAAGGAAGGACACCATTTACCTGTGTGAGACCTGGCCTTCAGAGTCTCCCGCTCATCCGTGGATCGTTCATCTTATCCGTTCTGCTCCCGTCATATTTCCAGTTTATTACTTTCTCATATAGTGACTGTCCACCAACCACCACCTATTCATTTCTCATCAAAAGTGCCCTTAAAATGTTCCTACAGAAGTGCACTTTCCAAAATGGGGCCACTTCTTGTTTTCTGTTTTTTTCTTGGGGACCTCAGGAATTTTTTTTACATACAACGTGGCACCAGAAATCCATGTCTGCAAGTTCAGGCCGGCAAAATCCATATTTTGTTGTTTGCCTGCGAAACCCTGCTGTGCTCCCATACAGCAGGCTACAAGCACATATGGGATGTTGCCATAATCAGGAGAAAATGGGTAACGCATAGTGGGTGCAATTTCTTCTTTAACCCCTTGTGAAAATGAAAAACGTGCAGTAAAGTGATATTTTCTTCTAAATGTGTAATCTTTTCATTTTCACGGCCATCTGCTTCTACGTTCTTTGACAAGTGTTTCTGCCTTCTTTGCTCAAAGGTGCCCTTTCCACCCCTTAAAATGTTTGCACAGGGGTGCACTTTTTCACAATGGGTGCACATCTTGGTTTTTTTTCCTGTCTGAGGACCTCAGGAATGTTTTACATGTGACATGGCAGCAGAAATCCATATATTGCAGTTTGTCTTGCCGTGCTGTGCCTCCATTCAGCAGGATTCGACCACATGTCAGGTGTTTTTGTACTTAATTCTATGAAATACATTTTGAGTCAAAGTGCACACTAGACACCTTGAAAGATTCCCTGAAGGGTCTACTTTCCAAAATGTGGTCACTTTTTGTGGGTTACCACTGTTGGGGTACCTCAGGGTGTATTCATAGGCAACATAGCTCCCAAAAACCATCCCAGCAAAATCTGCCTCCAGAATGTCACTCCTTCTCTACTGAGCCCTGCCATTGGCCCGTACATCACTTTACGACAACATCTGGAGTGTTTTGGAAACTATAGAATTAGGGTAATACTTACTGAGGTTTATTTTTATGTTAACCCTTGCAGTTTTACAGGAAAAAAATGATTAAAATTAAAAATCTGCACAAAAAGGGACAATTATAAATTTCATCTCCATTTTGAATGAATTCCTGGGAAACACCTAGAGTTTATAAAAACAGTTTCAAATAACTTGAATTATTTAGCTTCTAAAATGGGGTCACTTTGGGTAATTTCTGTCATGTAAGCCCCATAAAGTGACTTCATAGCTGAACTGGTCCTCAAAAAAGTTGGTTTTGGAAATTTTGTTGAAAATGTCAAAATTGCTTCTAAAATTCTAAGCCTTCTAACATCAAACCTTCAAAATGATGTCAAAATAAGGTAGACATATGGTGAATGTTATTGTATAACTATATTATAAGTACTAGTCACTATTTGTCTTAAAACCAGAGAAATCTAATTTCAAAAATAGCAAACTTTTCCAAATTTTTTGTAAATTTGGGATTTTTTTTTATATACAGTGGGGGAAAAAAGTATTTAGTCAGCCACCAATTGTCCAAGTTCTCCCACTTATAAAGATGAGGTCGGCCTGTAACTGACATCATAGGTAGACCTCAACTATGAGAGACAACATGAGAAATCCAGAAAATCACATTGTCTGATTTATAAAGAATTTATTTGCAAATTATGGTGGAAAATCAGTATTTGGTCTCCTACAAACAAGAAGATTTCTGTCTCTCACAGACCTGTAACTTCTTCTGTAAGAGGCTCCTGTGTCCTCCACTCATCACCTGTAGTAATGGCTCCTGTTTGTTATCAGTATAAAAGACTCCTGTCCACAACCTCAAATAAATTCTGTAAAAAATCAATGTGATTTTCTGGATTTCTCATGTTGTCTCTCATAGTTGAGGTCTACCTATGATGTCAATTACAGGCCGACCTCATCTTTATAAGTGGGAGAACGTGGACAATTGGTGGCTGACTAAATACTTTTTTTCCCCACTGTATAAAGGTAAAACATATTGACTGTCATGAAGTCACAAGACACAGTCTCAGAATGCATTAGATATGTAAAAGCATTCTAAAGTTATTAACATATAAAGTAAGGGCTTGTTCACATCACCGTTAGGGATTCCGTTCTAGCTTAATGGAAGCCTATGGGAAAGCATAACGGATCCGTCTGGTTTCTGTCGACAGGACTTTGGTTTCCTTCCAGCATAACGGAAACCAGACGGAGCCGTTAAGCTTTCCCATAGGCTTCTATTATGACGGATCAAAACGGAATGCCTCTTAAAGGTGTCTGTTTTGATTTCCGTCCTATGGATTCCGTTATAACGATGTTATAACGGAAAGCTAGAACGGAATCCCTAACAGTGATGTGAACAAGCCCTAACACGTTTCAGATTTTTAAATTTTGGCCCCATCAGGAAGGTGAAAATTAGCTGTGTCTGGAAGGGGTTAATGTGAATCCCAGAAATCTCTTAATAATATGCACTGAAGCAAAAATACTCAGGGGCAAATGGATCCATGAATTGCTGCAGCCGTCAGCAATTACAGATATTGTAATATAACCCCAATAAATTAGTCTGTGAACCCTCAAAGCAGAGGTATTTCATAAGTCGTTGGTGAGGTCAGAAAACATATAGACAGTGAACTCCAGAATCAGGTCAAAATCACACGAGAGGACCAAGCAGCTGTTAGATACAGGGGTCATGGTTGTGAATCCTGAAAGAAGGTCTATTGCCTCTGCTGGATCAGGGCCCATCACCTCTCCTGGATCAGGGCCCATCACCTCTCCTGGATCAGGGCCATCACCTCTCCTGGATCAGGGCCCATCACCTCCCTCAGTCCTCACCTCTCCTGGATCAGGGTCACATCACCTCTCCTGGATCAGGGCCATCACCTCTCCTGGATCAGGGCCCATCACCTCTCCTGGATCAGGGCCCATCACCTCTCCTGGATCAGGGCCCATCACCTCTCCTGGATCAGGCCCATCACCTCTCCTGGATCAGGGCCCATCTTCTGGATCAGGCCCATCACCTCTCCTGGATCAGGCCCATCAGGATCCAGGGCCCATCACCTCTTCCTGGATCAGGGCCCATCACCTCTCCTCTGGATCAGGGCCCATCATCAGGGCCTCTCCTGGATCAGGGCCATCACCTCTCCTGCGATCAGGGCCCATCACCTCTCCTGGATCAGGGCCCATCCCTCTGATCAGGCCCATCACCTCTCCTGGATCAGGGGCCCATCACCTCTCCTGGATCAGGGCCCATCACCTCTTCCTGGCATCCTCTGGATCAGGCCCATCACCTCCTCCTGGATCAGGGCATCATACACCTCTCCTGGATCAGGGCCCATCACCTCTCTGGATCAGTGTCCCATCACCTCTCCTGGATCAGGGCAGGTCATCTCACCTCTCCTGGATCAGGCCCATCACAGGCTCCTGGATCAGGTCCATCACCTCTCCTGGATCAGGATCCATCACCTCTCTGGATCAGTGTCCATCACCTCCCTGGATCAGGTCCAATTCACCTCTCCTGGATCAGGTCCACCTCTCCCATCACCTCTCCTGGATCAGGGTCATCACCTCTCAGTCTGGATCAGGCCATCACCTCTCTGGATCAGGGCCCATCACCTCTCCTGGATCAGGGCACCATCACCTCACCTCCTGGATCAGTTCACCTCACGGGCCATCACCTCTCCTGACCTCACCTCTGGATCAGGGCCATCAACCCTCTCCTGGATCAGGGCCCATCACCTCTCCTGGATCAGGGCCCTCATCACCCCCATCATCTCCCCTCCTAGATAAGAGGTCAGTGCTTCTTCTGGATCAGGTCCATCACCCTCTCCTGGATAAGAGTTCAGTGCTTCTTCTGGATCAGGGTCCATCACCTCTCCTGGATAAGAGTTCAGCGCTTCTTCTGGATCAGGGTCCGTCATCTCTCCTGGATAAGAGTTCAGCGCTTCTTCTGGATCAGCGTCCATCACCTCTCCTGGATCAGGGTCCGTCACCTCTCATGGGTAAGCGTCCATCACCTTCCTGGGTCAGGGTCCATCACCTCTCCTGGGTCAGCATCCATACCCTCTCCTGGATAAGAGTTCAGCACTTCTTCTGGATCAGTGTCCATGACCTCTCATGGGTAAGCGTCCATCACCTCTCCTGGGTCAGGGTCCATCACCTCTTGGGTCAGCATCCATCACCTCTCCTGGAAGCATCACCTCCCTGGATCAGGATTTATCCAGGATCAGGATTTATCACCTCTCTAGATCAGGTCCTCTCCCTCCTAGAAAAGAGTTCAGGGCTTCTTCTGGGTCAGTGTCCATCACCTCTCCTGGGTCAGTGTCCATCGCCTCTCCTGAATGAGTTCAGCGCTTCTTCTGGATCAGGGTCCATCATCTCTCTTGGATAAGAGTTAAGCGCTTCTTCTGGATCAGGGCCCATCACCTCTCCTGGATCAGGGTCCATCACCTCTCCTGGATCAGTGTCCATGACCTCTCCTGGGTCAGCGTCCATGACCTCTCCTTGGTCAGCGTCCATGACCTCTCCTTGGTCAGCGTCCATCACCTCTCCTGGGTCAGCGTCCATCACCTCTCCTGGGTCAGTGTCCATCGCCTCTCCTGAATGAGTTCAGCGCTTCTTCTGGATCAGGGTCCATCATCTCTCCTGGATAAGAGTTCAGCGCTTCTTCTGGATCAGGGTCCATCATCTCTCCTGGATAAGAGTTAAGCGCTTCTTCTGGATCAGGGTCCGTCATCTCTCCTGGATAAGAGTTCAGCGCTTCTTCTGGATCAGCGTTCCATCACCTCTCCTGGATCAGGGTCCGTCACCTCTCATGGGTAAGCGTCCATCACCTCTCCTGGATCAGGGTCCATCACCTCTCCTGGGTCAGCGTCCATCACCTCTCCTGGGTCAGCGTCCATCACCTCTCCTGGATCAGGGTTCATCACCTCTCCTGGATCAGGTCCATCTCCCCTCCTAGATAAGAGTTCAGCACTTCTTCTGGATCAGGATTTATCACCTCTCCTAGATCAGTCCATCTCCCCTCCTAGATAAGAGTTCAGGCTTCTTCTGGGTCAGTGTCCATCACCTCTCCTGGGTCAGTGTCCATCACCTCTCCTGGGTCAGTGTCCATCGCCTCTCCTGAATGAGTTCAGCGCTTCTTCTGGATCAGGGTCCATCATCTCCTCTCAGGTCCATCACCTCTCCTGGATCAGAACCTCTCCTGTAGCGCTTCTTCTGGGTCAGGTCCATCAGCTCTCCTGGATAAGAGTTCAGGGGATTCGGGCCCATCACCTGGATAGGTCCATCACCTCTCCTGGGTCAGTGCCCATCACCTCTCCTGGATCAGGGTCCATCACCTCTCCTGGATCAGTGTCCATGACCTCTCCTGGTCAGCGTCCATCACCTCTCCTGGGTCAGCGTCCATCACCTCTCCTGGGTCAGCATCCATCACCTCCATCCACCATCCTTATTAATCATGGCTGGAAATCAATTGCAGCAGGAAATCTAGGGGTAGTTGTCACGTAGCCGACCAGTGAGAATACTCCTGACTTGAATTTAGGTCACAATCTGGCAGCAGACCGTACAGTGTCAGGTCCATATACCACACTGTTCAGGAGGTGAGGAATATGCGGCCTTTTTGTAACTGGTGGCAGATATGGAAAACTCTTACATTTCTCTCCTATTTTAGGTGTATCTGGTAATTTAATTACAGAATTGAAGAGAATCCTCCGTAAGCTCCAAACAATGGAGTCAATTTGTAAAGGAATTATACGGCCTATAAAGCGGAGAGAACGACACTGACCCACAGCGGCCTCAGCTTGTCTGACAGACGCCACTGGCCCGACACCATGTTTGCAGGAATGAAGGAACGTTGCTTGTGGCGTAATTCTGATATTAAACAATGGAAATGTATTCTTCTCCAGTGGCTGCTCGTTCTGCTTCTGGACTACCATTTGTTTTATAAAAAGCTGATTGCAGCAATTTTAATTAAGTAAACATCTCTCAGGAGGAATCGCTCGGCATTACGTGGGAGCCACAGGCTAGTGTCTGCACCTCTTTAATTACTTCCCACCCCACAAGCTCTGCAGTGACTGCGCCGTACAATTAGCACGCCATTCTCGCCTTATAATAAGCGAAGTGTTTAATATTTAATTTTAATTAAATTACTTAAATTGTTTACTTAATTTCATGTGCTTTATTCTCAGAAGCTGATGCAAGATTTATGGCCTCGGAGCATTTACAAGGCGTACGGAGTCAGCAGGAAGAAGAGCTGCAGTGTTGTCACCGTGTTCTTGTTTGATAAAGGTGATTTTATAACTTGACTATTAACCTCCCACAAATACTTGTGCAAATTCACTACCAGGTTGGAAAGAGCTCCGTGTGAGAGCGCCTCTAACTATATATATCTTAAGCTATGCTTTGTGCTCCTACATAAAAGAGAAAAAACACACATGCATGTAAAACATAATTAGAATTTTAAATTAAACCAATTGTGATCCACCGCTCCCCCATCAACGTTCTCTTCACTTTTATAGTCATATGTAGCTGTAATAAAAAACAGGGACTAAACATGGTGACTGTATAGACCTTCATCATGTAGTCTGGCTGCCTCATTCTAATTTCCCTACATTTTTAAACCAACCACCATTTAAGAAACAGTGAATTAATCAGAAAAAAATAACTCCAATCTCCCATTATGCCTCTCTCAGTATGCAGAACACATTTTCCATTCCTTTAAATAATGCACTTTGCACTACTTGGTTGTATGTGCAAGAATATAACTACTATAATACTGCTCCTATGTACAAGAATATAACTACTATAATACTGCTCCTATGTACATGCTCCTAGTATAACTACTAATATAACTACTATAATACTACTATGCTACTGCTCCTATGTACAGAATATACAGAATAAACTACTATACTACTGCTCCTATGTACAGGAATATAACTACTATAATACTGCTCCTATGTACAAGAATATAACTACTATAATACTGCTCCTATGTACAAGAATATAACTACTATAATACTGCTCCTATGTACAAGAATATAACTACTATAATACTGCTCCTATGTACTACTATAACTGAATATAACTACTATAATACTGCTCCTATGTACATAAATATAACCTACTACTATGTACAGAATATAACTACTATAATACTGCTCCTATGTACAAGAATATAACTACTATAATACTGCTCCTATGTACTACTACTACGGAATATAACTACTATAATACTGCTCCTATGTACAAGAATATAACTACTATAATACTGCTCCTATGTACAGAATATAACTACTATAATACTGCCTCCTATGTAATATAACTACTAATACTACTATAATACTGCTCCTATGTATAGGAAATAATACTACTATACTATACTGCTCCTATGTACAAGAATATAACTACTATAATACTGCTCCTATGTACAGGAATATAACTACTATAATACTGCTCCTATGTACAGGAATATAAACTACTATAATACTGCTCCTATGTACAAGAATATAACTACTATAATACTGCTCCTATGTACAGTATAACTACTATAATACTGCTCCTATGTACAGGAATATAACTACTATACTACTGCCTCCTATGAAGAATATAACTACTATAATACTGCTACAAGAATATAACTACTATAATACTGCTCCTATGTACAAGAATACAGTATAACTACTATAATACTTGCTCTATCTATAAACTACTATAATACTGCTCCTATGTACAAGAATAAACTACTATAATACTGCTCCTATGTACAAGAACTAATATAACTACTATAATACTGCTCCTATGTACAAGAATATAACTACTACTAATACTACTCTATGTACTATGTACAAGAATATAACTACTATAATACTGCTCCTATGTACAAGAATATAACTACTATAATACTGCTCCTATGTACAAGAATATAACTACTATAATACTGCTCCTATGTACAAGAATATAATACTATATATACTGCTCCTATGTACAAGAATATAACTACTATAATACTGCTCCTATATACAAGAATATACTACTATAATACTGCCTCCTATACAACAATATAACTACTATAATACTGCCTATGTACAAGAATATACTACTATTAATACTGCTCCTATGTACAAGAATATAACTACTATAATACTGCTTCCTATGTACAAGAATATATAACTACTATAATACTGCTCTCCTATGTACAAGAATATAACTACTATAATACTGCTCCTATGTACAAGAATATAACTACTATAATACTGCTCCTATGTACAAGAATATAACTACTATATACTGCCTCCTATGTTACAAGAATATAACTACTATAATACTGCTCCTATGTACAAGAATATACTACTATAATACTGCTTGTAGTACAAGAATATAACTACTATAATACTGCTCCTATGTACAAAATATAACTACTATAATACTGCTCCTATGTACAAGAATATAACTACTATAATACTGCTCCTATGTACAAGAATAAACTACTATAATACTGCTCCTATGTACCTAACCTACAAGATATAACTACTATAATACTGCTCCTATGTACAAGAATTATACTACTATAATTACTGCTCCCTATGTACAAGAATATAATCCTAACTATAACTACTAAATACTGCCTCCTATGTACAAGAATATAACTACATATAATATACTGCTCCTATGTACTATAATAGTACTAATACTAAGACTATAACTACTATAATACTGCTCCTATGTACAAGAATATAACTACTATAATACTATGTACTGCCTCAAGACTATGTATGTAAGAATATAACTACTATAACTACTGCTCCTATGTACAAGAATATAACTACTATAATACTGCCCTATGTACAAGAATATAACTACTATAATACTGCTCCTACTATAACTACTATAATACTGCTCCTATGTACAGAATATAACTACTATAATACTGCTCCTATGTACAAAATAACTACTATAAT
>ONZH01013602.1:0-19815 GCA_900303285.1 Rhinella marina
GCGACCCAGAGAAATGTCGCACAGAGAGTTTTCTGGATCAAGCGGTAGATGATATCGGTAGCAAATGACTTGGTTGTATTGTGTGACGTACAGAAAGTGTCACCTGGACAGTATATACGGATGGAGCGAATGTGTTGAACTGTGACACACAGAAAGGTTACACGCAGCTGAGTAAAATGGATTTGTATCACTGAGCTAAAACAACTGAAATAATAATTTTTTTTTTTTATATTTTGTTTTTTTGGGACGTGACGTGCAGGAAAATATGGTAGAACTGACTGACACCCTGTTAACGGTGCTATTGTCTGCGACCCAGAGAATGTCGCACAGAGAGTTTCTGGATCAAGCGGTAGATGATATTGTAGCAAATGACTTGGTTGTATTGTGTGACGTACAGAAAGTGTCACCTGGACAGTATACGGATGGAGCGAATGTGCTGAACTTGACACACAGAAAGGTTACACAAGCTGAGTAAAATGGATTTGTATCACTGAGCTAAAACAACTGAAAATAATAATTTTTTTTTATATTTTTTACAATTTTGTTTTTTGGGAACGTAACGTGCAGGAACTATGGTAGGACTGACTGACACCCTGTTACGGTGGCTATTTAGTCTGCGACCCAGGAAATGTCGCACAGAGAGTTTTCTGGATCAAGCGGTAGATGATATGTGTAGCAAATGACTTGGTTGTATTGTGTGACGTACAGAAAGTGTCACCTGGACAGTATATACGGATGGGAGCGAATGTGTTGAACTGTGACACACAGAAAGGTTACACAAAGCTGAGTAAAATGGATTTGTATCACTGAGCTAAAACAACTGAAATAATATTTTTTTTTTTATATTTGTTTTTATATTTTTTTTACAATTTTGTTTTTTTGGGAACGTAACGTGCAGGAACTATGGTAGGACTGACTGACACCCTGTTAACGGTGGCTATTTAGTCTGCGACCCAGAGAAATGTCGCACAGAGAGTTTTCTGGATCAAGCGGTAGATGATATCGGTAGCAAATGACTTGGTTGTATTGTGTGACGTACAGAAAGTGTCACCTGGACAGTATATACGGATGGAGCGAATGTGCTGAACTGTTGACACACAGAAAGTTACACAAGCTGAGTAAAATGGATTTGTATCACTGAGCTAAAACAACTTGAAAAAATAATTTTTTTTTTTATATTTTTTTACATTTTGTTTTTTGGGAACGTAACGTGCAGGAAACTATGGTAGGACTGACTGACACCCTGTTAACGGTGGCTTATTTAGTCTGCGACCCAGAGAAATGTCGCACAGAGAGTTTTCTGGATCAAGCGGTAGATGATATTGCGTAGCAAATGACTTGGTTGTATTGTGTGACGTACAGAAAGTGTCACCTGGACAGTATATACGGATTGGGAGCGAATGTGCTGAACTGTGACACACAGAAAGGTTACACAAAGCTGAGTAAAATGGATTTGTATCACTGAGCTAAAACAACTGAAAAAATAATTTTTTTTTTTATATTTGTTTTTATATATTTTTTTTACAATTTTGTTTTTTTTGGGAACGTAACGTGCAGGAACTATGGTATGGGACTGAACTGACACCCTGTTAACGGTGGCTATTTAGTCTGCGACCCAGAGAAATGTCGCACAGAGAGTTTTCTGGATCAAGCGGTAGATGATATCGTAGCAAATGACTTGGTTGTATTGTGTGACGTACAGAAAGTGTCACCTGGACAGTATATACGGATGGGAGCGAATGTGTTGACTGTGACACACCAGAAAGGTTACACGCAGCTGAGTAAAATGGATTTGTATCACTGAGCTAAAACAACTGAAATAATAATTTTTTTTTTATATTTTGTTTTTTGGGAACGTGACGTGCAGGAAATATGGTAGAACTGACTGACACCCTGTTAACGGTGGCTATTTAGTCTGCGACCCAGAGAAATGTCGCACAGAGAGTTTTCTGGATCAAGCGGTAGATGATATTGGTAGCAATTGACTTGGTTGTATTGTGTGACGTACAGAAAGTGTCACCTGGACAGTATATACGGATGGGAGCGAATGTGCTGAACTTTGACACACAGAAAGGTTACACAAAGCTTAGTAAAATGGATTTGTATCACTGAGCTAAAACAACTGAAAAAATATATTTTTTTTTATATTTGTTTTTTTTATATTTTTTTCACAATTTTGTTTTTTTGGGAACGTAACGTGCAGGAACTATGGTAGGACTGACTGACACCCTGTTAACGGTGGCTATTTAGTCTGCGACCCAGAGAAATGTCGCACAGAGAGTTTTCTGGATCAAGCGGTAGATGATATTGGTAGCAAATGACTTGGTTGTATTGTGTGACGTACAGAAAGTGTCACCTGGACAGTATATACGGATGGGAGCGAATGTGTTGAACTGTGACACACAGAAAGGTTACACGCAGCTGAGTAAAATGGATTTGTATCACTGAGCTAAAACAACTGAAATAATAATTTTTTTTTTATATTTTGTTTTTTGGGAACGTGACGTGCATGAAATATGGTAGAACTGACTGACACCCTGTTAACGGTGGCTATTTAGTCTGTGACCCAGGCAAATGTCACACAGAGAGTTTTCTGGATCAAGTGGTAGATGATATTGGTAGCAAATGACTTGGTTGTATTGTGTGACGTACAGAAAGTGTCACCTGGACAGTATATATGGATTGGAGTGAGTCAGTGCTTAACTGTGACACACAGAATGGTTCCACAGTGCTGTGTGCAATGGATTTGTATCACTGAGATAGAACAAAAAAAAAAAAAACAGGGTTAAATATGGCAATAGCTGCACTACTAGTGCCAGCCAGCCAAGTGACAAAAAATAAATAAATAAAATGTCTTCTAGCCCTTAGAAGGGCTGTTGGGTTCTTTGTGGGTGATCCCTGCCTAACAGACAACTAAATGCAGGCCCTAACACTGTCCCTGAAAGGCAGCAGCTCTATCCCTAACGATCCAGACGTCATCCAGACGGCATCTGAGCCGAGCGCCGCGGCCAGTCGGTAGTATATTCCAGGGTCACCTGATCAGGCCAGCCAACCCCTGCTATCGACATGTAAGGGCCCCACATGATGCTGGGTGTACTGTAGAGTCTCCTGGCTTGTGATTGGCTGTGTTTTTAGGCGCCTAAAAAGCACGATGCGGAAGTTGCCATTTCCTCGAGCATGGCGAGATACTCGTCCGAGCATCGAGCAGTTACGAGTACCCTAATGCTCGAACGAGCACCAAGCTCGGACGAGCATGTTCGCTCATCTCTACTCTTTATACTTTGTTATTTACATAAACCAGATCCTAATCCTCTTCTCTCCTCTCTATTTTGAGAGGGAGGAATAGACAATCATAGCGTCCTCCGTTTTTACAAAACAACAAGATCCTCCTTTATCCTATATTTCTATACACATCACTACTCCAAAGGGCACCAAAGTGCTCATCTACCTGCTTAATACGTATATGAATCTATTAGACAGCTGAGGTGCGTCTGCAGTTTGCACCTTAGCAAACTGTCTCATATGCCAGCTGTCTCTCTAATTTTTAAAATATCTTAAACTATCTAGTGCTCCCCCGACATGTTTCGCCAACTACATGGCGTCCTCAGGGGCACCGGAGCAACTAAGCTGAGCGATTCATAGCGCTACTTATTTATAGGGGGAAAGATGCCTCCTTCTCATTTTCTCTCAAATCGGAGCGCTCAGAAAATGATAGACATGTCTGTAGAGAAATCCACTCAAAGATTGGCCCACTTCATTACCTGTATAGGTGGACAGACGTCAGGGTGCAGGGCTCCGCTCCACCCTGCTCCCACGGCCAGCCATTTACACGGCCCGACTCCATGCTTCGGCTATCAGTACACTGCGCATGTTTTAGGTGATAGACTCACAGTCTCCGCTATCATAACGGGACTACGCATGTCCCAAATAATAGACCCTGAAGCGTATCATTGTGGAGCCTTCTCCAGTATCCATGGCAAGTTGTTCGCTAAATTGCAAACTTTTTTACAAGTCTCCATTTTCATTTTTATAAGAGACTACAGAAGGAATTAAACTGCTTCATGAATTACTGGATTTCATACCTATATTTTATCAAGTAAATATTATTTAAAATGAATTTCTATACAATCTTTATAATGTAAATATTCTCCACCGAACCTACTAATTCACAAATCATTTGGTAATCCATTCCATCTTATTATATTTCTTATATTAGTAAATT
This sequence comes from Rhinella marina, assembly GCA_900303285.1. Lineage (NCBI taxonomy): Eukaryota > Metazoa > Chordata > Amphibia > Anura > Bufonidae > Rhinella > Rhinella marina. Next base: position 4,223 of record ONZH01013602.1, read on the forward strand.
ATTATTTTGAAAAGTGCTGCTTCCTTATTAATAATTGGACATTACACATTTAAATAAAGGCTGTGAAGGTAAATCCTTCATTGAGGCCAATTGGGCTCATTGTATTCAGCCTGTAAATCCATTTGGCCTCCAATTTCAATAATTGTTTGTCCAAGTTCCCTCCTCTTGGGCCTAAAGATCCTTTTTCTATCCCCCAGAATTTTAGAGAACTTACATCATTATTATGATAATACCTCAAATGTCTTGCAATTGCAGTGTCTTTTTAGTTTCTATTGTACTTAGATGTCCTGAAATCCGTCTCCTCAATTCTTGTGTGGTTTTGCCCACGTATAGTTTTGGACATGGGCATTTAGCAATATAAACCACACCTTTTGTTTTACAGGTTATAAGTTCTCTAATTTCATACATCTTTCCATCGGCTGGGTTATTAAATGATTTTATTCTTGGAATAAACTTACAAAAGAAGCAATCTCCACAGGGTGACGACCCTCTACAAGAGGGGACATAGTTGAATCTAATTGGTGGAAGGTCCTGATGGTAACTATGGACTAAGAGGTTGTTTAGATTAGGTCCTCTACGATATGTAATGCTAGGATGAGGGCTTAAAACTGGAATAAGATCTTTATCAGATTTTAAAATATTCCAATGTTTTTTTAGGATATTACAGATCTCTTTGGTGTACCCATCATATGTTCCTATACATCTGATAATTTTTTCCATTGTTTTGGTAGTTGTTTTTAATAGGTCATCTCTATTCATAGATCTTGCTCTATTATAAGCTTTTTTAAGAGGACGTGTTGGATAACCTCGATTCCTGAATCTCCGGAATACATTTTCACTCTCCATCTGAAATGATGTTTCTTCAGAGCAATTGCGGCGCGCTCGCAAATATTGCCCAGTTGGTTTTCCCCTTTTGAGGGGTAAAGGATGCCAGCTCTCCCAATGTAAATAGCTATTTGTGGTCGTTTCTTTTCTATATATGTCTGTACTAAGAGTTCCATCTTCTAGTTTCCTGATCTTTAAGTCAAGGAAACAAATCTCCTCTTTTTGAATCTCATATGTGATACCTATTTTCCATACCTATTATATTGTTATTGAAAATGTTAACAAAATTCAGAAAATGAGATGCAGTAATTGTGCTCCAATAAAAATAATTGTGCTCCAAAATAAAATTAAGAGGTGTCAAAACAAAAGAATTGTGCTTCCTAAACGTGATGCTTTTTGTGTCCAGAAAAGAACTTGTTGCTTGAAGACCATGTGCATGTTGTATGTTACTATATAAAGACTCTACGTCTAAACTGATCAATAGTGTATTTGGTGATAGGATCATCCCATTTATTTTAACCCCTTAAGGACAGAGCCCATTTTGGCCTTAATGTCTGGGCCAAATTTCTGAATTCTGACAAGGGTCTCTTCAATAAGTAATAACTTTGGGATGGTTTTACAGATTCCAGTGATTCTGAGATAGTTTTTTCGTGGCGTATTCTACTTTATATTAGTAATAGATTTAGGTCGATATTTGCAGCGTTTCCTTTGGAAAAATTCCACAATTTCATGAAAAATTGGAAAAAATTGTTTTTTTTTTACTTTAAAATTCTCAGCCTCTAAACTACATAGCGACACCACATAAATTAGATATAGATTCATATCTGCAATATGTCTACTTTATGTTGGCATCAGTTTTTTAGCATGCTTTTATATTTTAACGGCATAAGTTTAGTAGCAATTTTCCAAATTTTCATGAAATATTCAAAATCAGATTTTTTTTGCGGGACAAGTCCAGTTTTCAAGTGGATTTCAGGGACCTGCATGTTAGAAAACCCAATAACTCACCCCATTTTAAAAACATCACCCCTCAAAGTACTCAGTATTAGATTGTTGAAGTTTGTTAACCCTATAGGTGTCTCACAGGAATAACCCAAAGATAGTCTGTAGAAAAAAATGGAAAATCAGATTTTTTAGACTTACACATTGGTGTAACCCCAAATTTTTCATTTTCACAAAGGGTATAAGGATATAAAGCCCCACAAAATTTGTGGTGCAATATCTCCCGAGAACAGAAATACCCCATATATCTATGTAAAGTATTGTGTGGGTGCACAGAACGGCTTACAAAGGAAGCAGTGCAGTGTGATTTTTGGAGAGTGGATTTGGCTGGAATTGCCACTGGGGGCTATGTTGCGTTCACAAAGCCCCCTGAGTCTGAACACTGGAAACCCCTCACATGTGACCCCATTTTGGAACAGACACCCCTCAAGGAACATTTCAAGGGGTGCAGTGATCAGTTAGACCCAATTGGTAAATTACAGAAATTTAGGAAAGTGGACAGTGAAAATGAAAAATCCATTTTTTGTTTTCACTGTCCACTTTCCTAAATTTCTGTAATTTACCTATTGGATCTAACTGATCACTGCACCCCTTGAAATGTTCCTTGAGGGTGTTGTTTCCAAAACGGGGTCACATATGGAGGGTATGTACTGTTTAGATATCGGGGGGGGGGGGCTTTGTAAACGCAACATAGCCCCCAGTGACAATTCCAGCCAAATCCACTGTCCAAAATCCAAAGGGGGCTCTTTCCTTTCTAAGCCATGCTGTGGGCCCGTACACCACTTTATATCCACATATGGGGTATCTACATTCTCGGGAGAAATAGCATCACAAATATTGGGGGGCTTTTCTCCTTATAACCCTTTTGATAATGAAAAATATGGGCCTACCTCAACATATAAGTGTAAAAAATATTTTTTTTCATTTCCATTGTCCACTTTAATAAATTTCTGTAAGTTACCTATAGGGTCTAACTGTTCACTACACCCCTTAAAATGTTCCTTGAGGGGTGTCGTTTCCAAAATGGGGTCACTTTTTGGGGGTGTTCACTGTTCAGATACCAGGGGGGCTTTGTAAAAGCAAAATGGCCACCCAGTGACAATTCCAGCCAAATCCACTCTCCAAAATCCAAAGGGCGCTCTTTCCTTTCTAAGCCATGCTGTGGGCCCGTACACCACTTTATATCCACATATGGGGTACCTACATTCTCAGGAGAAATTGCATCATAAATTTTGTGGTGCTTTTTCTCCTTACACCCTTTGTGAAAATAAAAAATTTAGGCCTACACCAACATATAAGTATAACAAAAATACATTTTTACGCTTATATGTTTGGGTAGGCCCAAATTTTTCATTTTCACAAGTGGTATAAGGAGAAAAAGCCCCACAAAATTTGTGATGCAATTTCTCCTGAGAACGTAGATACCCCATATGTGGATGTAAAGCTGTGTGTGGTTGCACAGCATGGCTTAGAAAAGAAAGAGCGCCCTTTTGGATTTTTAACAGTGGATTTGGCTGGAATTGTCACTGTGGGCTATGTCACATTTACAAAGCCCCCCTGTGTCTAAACAGTGTCTAAACACCCCTCAAGGAACATTTCAATGGGTGCAATAAGTGGTTACACCCCATAGGTAAATTACTGTAGTTTGGGAAAATGGATGGTGGAAATGAAAAACTCATTTTTTTATCTCCACTATCCATTTTCCCAAACTACAGTAACTTACTTATGGGGTCTAACCACTCATTGCGCCCATTGAAATGTTCCTTGAGGGGTTACATTTCCAAAATGGGGTCACATGTGGAGGTTTCCACTGTCCAGACACTAGGGGGGATTTGTAACCATGACATAGCCTCCAGTGACAATTCCAGCAAAATCCAAAAGCCAAAGGTCACTCCTTCCTTTCAAAGCCCTACTGTGTGGGCACACACCACTTTACATCCACATATGGGGTATCTAGGTTCTCAGGAGAAATTGCATTACAAATAGTGGGGGGATTTTTCTCCTAAGACCCCTTGTGAAAATGAAAAATTAGGGCCTACCCCTATATATAAGTGTAAAAAAAAAAACTATTTTTTACACTTATTTGTTGGGTGGGCACAATTTTTTCATTTTTATAAGGGGTCTTAGGAGAAAAAGCCCCCCAATATTTGTAATGCAATTTCTCCTGAGAACGTAGATACCCCATATGTGGATGTAAAGTGGTGTGTGCCCGCACAGTAGGGCTTAGAATGAAAGGAGCGCCCTTTGCATTAGTCTGGAATTGCAATGTATTTCTATTACCAGGAGTGAGCAGGGCAGGAATTCCTCTGCGTTCCGCAGTACCTGGTTTGTGACATCACTCCGGTTGTGGCATCATGCTATACTAGTGCAGCGCCGAAGCCATGAATGGCAGGATTAGCTCTATTGAGCAATTCACTACCCGTCGCTGCACTGTGAAAGCGTGATGTCACAACCGGAGTGATGTCACAGGCCAAGTGCTCCGGAGTACAGAGGGATTCCTGCCCCATTCACTCCTGGTAATAGAAATACATTACAAAGTTTTATAACTATGTAATGTATTTCGAGGGGGCCGGAGTTTTCAACACAACACTACACTATACTACAGGGCCATAGGCTGACCAGATGGACATGTCTTAATTCAGCCTTACAAACTATGTAATCCATTTACACAGCAATAGATAACATAGTTTGTAAGGCCGAACAAAGACATGCGTCCATCTGGTTCAGCCTATGGCCCTGTAGTGTTGATCCAGAGGAAGGCAAAAACCCCAGGAGGCAGATGCCAATTTACCTCACTGTAAGGAAAAATTCCTTCCTGACTCCAATCTGGCAATCAGAATAAATCCCTGGATCAACAACCTTCTCGGTTGAGTTCACCGTGACCATTTCCTCTGGTCCATGGTGTCTCAATGCTCTTACAGTGAAGAATCCCTGGGGGGGACCTAAAAAAATGGGGACAAAGATCACAGAAATCTAATACTCCATAGACGTGTGGTACGCCTTGAAGCATTCGTTTATGCAGAGGCCCGGGTGATCGGGACAGGTGTCACATTGATATCTGGTGTCCCTTCGTATACCTCTTTTGTAGCACAATCTGCATTTTTTTCTGTGATCATCCCTTTTTCCCGGTGTGGGGGACTTCACCCGGGAAATGTTGCCCTGGGACAATACAGGGGCCTTCAGTTCCAGAGGTGCTCGCCTGTTCTTGGTCACCAAATATCAAAGCCTTTATTACTACCTCCTGGAACTGAAGGAATCTCCCTGTGTAACCGTTCAAGCGGCAAAGTTCAAAGGCGTTGTACATTGCCGTTTGAACCATGTGGACAACCAGCTTCTTGTACCAGACTCTGGTTTTCCTCATGGCATTGTTTGAGGACTTGATCAGACAGATCAACTCCTCCCATATAATGGTTGTAATCCACAACACAGTTCGGCTTTAGGATCTGTGTTGTGGAACCACGCAGCGTCACAGGGGTGCTGCCGCTGTCATGTTTGGTGGTCAGCATAAGGATATCCCTTTTGTCCTTATATCTGACCAGCAACATGCTCTCACTACAATAGGCCCTACTATCTCCCCGTGGCATCGGTGTTGCTAACGGGGAGGTTGGGAGGCCTCTCAGGTTTTTCCTTGCAGTGCCGCAAGCTGTGGTAGCTCGGACAGCAAGGGCCTGAACGAGATGGACGTTGGTGTAGAAGTTATCAACGTACAGTTGATAACCCTTGTCCAGCAGTGGGAACATTAGGTCCCACACTATTTTCCCGCTAACTCCAAGGGTGGGGGGGCATTGTGGGGGCTCTATGCGGGTATCCCTCCCTTCGTAAACTCTAAACCTGTAAGTGTACCCAGAGGTACTCTCACAGAGTTTATAGAGTTTAATCCCGTACCGTGCCCGCTTACTGGGCAGGTACTGCCGGAAGTGAAGTCTGCCCTTGAAACTTACTAGGGACTCGTCAAGGGACAGAAACTTCTCCGGGGTATAGGCCTCAACAAATTTCTTGGCGAAGTGATCTATGACCGGCCGTAATTTGAACAGCCGGTCATATGTGGGGTGATCACGGGTGGACACATTGCATTATCATTGTAATGCAAGAACTTTAGGATGAGTTTGAACCGTTGCCGTTCCATCGCCATGCGGTATATTGGAGTGTTGTACATAATGTCACCACTCCAATATTGCCGAATTTTGGGTTTCCTCACTAGACCCATATGCAGCAAGAGACACCAAAATGTCCTAATCTCTGCTGCATTCACAGGCGTCCACGCCTGTGGGGGTCTATGATAACAAGACGTTGGGTTTTGGGCCAGGAATTGACTGGCATATAAATTTGTTTGCACCACCATGTGCTCAACAAATTCATCACAGAAAAAGAATGTAAAAAAATCAATTTCTGTGGAATTTGTTGTGCACATCTGGATTCCTGCGTGGCCCACAAACGCAGGAATGCATGGTGCGTAATTTGGGGTGGCTGGGGTCCACACAGGAGCTCCTGTATGGGGGGGTCCTGTGCGACCGTTCTGGGATGTCGCCTAATTGGACGCTCATCATCACTGGATGATGAGGAGGAAGAAGAATGGAGGAACGCAGGATCCTCTTCTTCTTCCTCCCTGGCGGTATCGGTGTCGGAGTTATTAGCAATAATTTCATATGCCTCCGACACCGTATACCCCCTGTGGGATCTGCGGGACATTTTTATTTTCAAAGGGCAATGTGATGTGTGTGTGGGGGGTGAAATTACTTTATTATGTGTGTAGTGTAGGGCAGTGTAGTGATTTTACTTTCAACCAGTGTCACTTTTTACCAGTGTGCGTCCACTGGATGCACGCCAGGAAAAAAAAAACTGATAACTACTTATCAGCCGCAAAAAAACTGGCTCAATAAGCAATTATCAGCCACAGACACGGACAATCTGGCCACACAGATGTTGGTGCAGATGAAAAAAGAAAAAAGAAAAAAAAAAAAAAGCTGATAACCACTGATCACTGATCAGCCGCAAAAAAACACAGATGGTCCAAAAAAAAAAAAAAAAAAAAGCCCAAATTAGCAGGGAGCAGACAGATCCAGGCAGGCCACTAGGTGGCACTGCTCTGCATCAAAATGAAGATCACTCACCACCGAGGAGGCAGGCAGCGGCAGCAGCGAGGGGGACGGAGGACGGAGGACGGAGGACTACAGGACAGGTAAGCAATATGGGACTGGGGGGGCCAGGGGGGCACTGTACTAACCAGGCACCTGCTCAGCTCGCGATCCGGACAAACAGGAAGCGGGCTGAGCAGGTGCCTTTACTTACATTTAATGTTTTGGCCAGTGATTGGTCAAAGTGACCAGTGACTATGTGATCCACAAAGATGCTTATTCCCTGGGTCAGACAATCATTACCCCATACTATCGGTCTTCCTGGTATGGGTGTCTTATTTTGATGTACTTTTGGGAGAGCATAAAAAGTTGGAATTGTGGGGTTTTTATTAAATAAATATTGAAATTCATCACAACTTATCAGGTTCTGTTCTTGTGCACTAGTTAGAAGTTGTTTTAACTCATACAGATAGTCCTCCGTAAGATTTTTTGAAAGCTTATAATAGAGCAAGATCTATGAATAGGGATGACCTATTAAAAACAACTCCCAAAACAATGGAAAAAATGATCAGTATGTATAGGAACATATGATGGGTACACCAAAGAGATCTGTAATATCCTAAAAAAACATTGGAATATTTTAAAATCTGATAAAGATCTTATTCCAGTTTTAAGCCCTCATCCTAGCATTACATATCATAGAGGACCTAATCTAAACAACCTCTTAGTCCATAGTTACCATCAGGACCTTCCACCAATTAGATTCAACAATGTCCCATCTTGTAGAGGGTCGTCACCCTGTGGAGATTGCTCCTTTTGTTTATTCCAAGAATAAAATCATTTAATAACCCGGCCGATGGAAAGATGTATGAAATTAGAGAACTTATAACCTGTAAAACAAAAGGTGTGGTTTATATTGCTAAATGCCCATGTCCAAAACTATACGTGGGCAAAACCACACAAGAATTGAGGAGACGGATTTCAGGACATCTAAGTACAATAGAAACTAAAAAGACACTGCAATTGCAAGACATTTGAGGTATTATCATAATAATGATGTAAGTTCTCTAAAATTCTGGGGGATAGAAAAAGGATCTTTAGGCCCAAGAGGAGGGAACTTGGACAAACAATTATTGAAATTGGAGGCCAAATGGATTTACAGGCTGAATACAATGAGCCCAATTGGCCTCAATGAAGGATTTACCTTCACAGCCTTTATTTAAATGTGTAATGTCCAATTATTAATAAGGAAGCAGCACTTTTCAAAATAATAATTTACTAATATAAGAAATATAATAAGATGGAATGGATTACCAAATGATTTGTGAATTAGTAGGTTCGGTGGAGAATATTTACATTATAAAGATTGTATAGAAATTCATTTTCAATAATATTTACTTGATAAAATATAGGTATGAAATCCAGTAATTCATGAAGCAGTTTAATTCCTTCTGTAGTCTCTTATAAAAATGAAAATGGAGACTTGTAAAAAAGTTTGCAATTTAGCGAACAACTTGCCATGGATACTGGAGAAGGCTCCACAATGAAATGCTTCAGCGTCTATTGTTTGGGACATGCGTAGTCCTGTTATGATAGCGGAGACTGTGAGTCTATCACCTAAGACATGCGCAGTATGCCGATGGCTCGTGTCCTGGGTCTATCACCTAGGACATGCGCAGTGTACTGATAGCAGAAGCATGGAGTCGGGCCGTGTAAATGGCTGGCCATGGGAGCAGGGTGGAGCGGAGCCCTGCACCCTGACGTCTGTCCACCTATACAGGTAATGAAGTGGGCCAATCTTTGAGTGGATTTCTCTACAGACATGTCTATCATTTTCTGAGCGCTCCGATTTGAGAGAAAATGAGAAGGAGGCATCTTTCCCCCTATAAATAAGTAGCGTTATGAAGCGCTCGGCTTAGTTGCTCCGGTACCCCTGAGGACGCCATGTAGTTGGCGAAACATGTCGGGGGAGCACTAGATAGTTTAAGTTATTTTAAAATTTAGAGAGATAGCTGGCATTTGAGACAGTTTGCTGAGGTGCGAACTGCAGACGCACCTCAGCTTTCTAATAGATTCATATACGTATTAAGCAGGTAGATGAGCACTTTGATGCCCTTTGGAGTAGTTTGGACATATAGGATAAAGGAGGATCTTGTTGTTTTGTAAAAACGGAGGACGCTATGATTGTCTATTCCTCCCTCTCAAAATAGAGAGGAGAGAAGAGGATTAGGATCTGGTTTATGTAAATAACAAAGTATAAATAGTTCAAAAACAATATTCTTTAACCTTGTTAATAATTAAAGTGCCCTCCAATAATAATAATAATAATAATAAATTGATCCCCTTGCGCTGAATATTTTGCGTATAATACAATAAATAAGTCCTAAAATCTCCAAAAAGAACCTGAAAAAGTCATCATAAATAAAAACCCTTCCATGCTTTTTTTCTGTATTTATTTTTAATATTTTTTTTCACAATTTATTTGGATAAATACACATATTGTTTCTGTTTTTAATGGAGATAAAAATAAAAGTTATTTTTTATTATTAAGTAAGGAGGCCATAAACAGAATTTTATAGCCCTTTGGCTATTGGATTTGTGAAGGTTGGATATATTCTGGGCCAAAGAGGGTCTACAGTATTTATTAACATATTAAGTCAGATACACCCATTATATCTAACAAAATAATGGACCAATTTAGAACCTATGGAGTAATTGTATGAGCATAACTGGTAAGATGGTTAAATAAAGTTCAATAGTATAATGGTATAATACACTTAGAGAATAAAGCCACATGGGAGGGTAGGAGGGACAGGCGCATTACAGAAAGAAGGCAAACAAAATGGTCTCATTAAGACCCTCAGGATTGACAGTTTTAAAGGTGAAAGATCCATTCGGCCTCCTTCTGAAAGATGCGTCTGTTCCAATCACCACCCCTAGGGGGAAGGTCGTACCACCTCAATGACATTAAACTTTAAAACACGCTGATCACCCTCATGCATATCACGTACATGCCTCGATATGGGGGTTCCCCTCTTATTCCTGATGTCACCAAGGTGGTCACCAATGCGTCTCCTTAATTCCCTTTTGGTCTTACCTACATATTGTAAGGGACAAGTACAAGTGCAGAGGTACAGATGTAGTAGCGCTAGCGATCACAGGAGAATCGTGTGAGCGCAGAACAATATCGTAAATACAGTACGCATCTGATGATTTGTACGCTAATGCTACGCATTGTATGCGAATGCGTACAAATTTGTATGCTAATGCTACGCATTGTACGCATTTGTATGCTAATGCTATGCATTGTACGCTAATGCGTACGCATTTGTATGCTAATGCTACCCATAATTGCTACCATAAATGAACATATTTTAGAAACTACAGCTCCCAATGTAATCTAAACTGATTTTTACAAAGTTTGTTAACCCTTTAGATTTCTCACAAGAATTAAAACAGAAGGAAGGTGAAATTTAAAAATAAATATATTTTTTTTAAATTCATTTTTCCTATACGATAGCAAGGGTAAACCGCAAATCAAACCTGAATATTTATTTTCCTGATTCTGAAGTTTGCAGAAACACCCCATATGTGGTTGTAAACTGCTCTGTGACCGGCAGTAATGAGAGGGAGATAGTACAAGCATTTGTGATGGCTTTGACAGCTTGTCAGAGTGATCAAAAGCCTGGAGGCCAGGAAAAAAGGTCTCAGGTTAAAGCTCCATGTTCTTGGCTTTCAGGAGGCAGCTGAGTCATGGAGATTCTATGTACAGGTGCTGCACACAGGGGGCAAAGCTCAATGAAGTTTTAAAACGTCCATTCAGAGATAGAGATCCACAACCAGGATGTTTATAGTCAATTGGTAGACTGGAAGTGGTTAAGAAGAGCTCCGGTCCGTTTGCATCATACAAAAAAAAATAAACACTTATACTTACCTCCATGCGATGCAGGCCTCTTCCGGCTGTATGGCTCAGGCGGCACGATGACGTCAGGCCTGCAGCCAATCAGATGAATGGGGAAGGGAGACGCCTCTCCCTCCCCTGCCCCGCTGCACAGGCAGCTGTATGCTCAGGACGGCGATACAGATGAATATGGAGATGAGCGCTTTCACAATGGAAGCGCTCATCTCCCTCTGGCCCGCCGCCGTTGCCTCCTACCTGTGACCAGGGCCCTGCAAGTGGCAAGGGGGCCCCCTGTGACCCCTATAGCTACGCCACTGCTTGCCCTACACATTTATGAAAAAAAGACACCTATAAAGTGTGAAGTTTTAAAACACCAATAATAGACATGCAGTGTGGGAATACAGTATTTTTTGCCTTGAGGGCCAATTTGAGAGATGAGAACAAGATAGGTCATCAATATCAGATCAGCGGGGGTCGGAAACACCCGGCACCTCCGCCGATCAGCTGTACAGGGAGATGGCGTGCGCTATGCGCATGTGCCGTTTCTCCTTCTCTCTTCCTGCCCACTGCTGAAGTCCCATAGACATACAGCAGCAGGCAGGAAGAGAGAAGGGAGACGGCACATGCGCATAGCGCATGCCATCTCCCCGTACAGCTGATCGGCGGGGGTGCTGGGTGTCCGACCCCTACCGATCTGATATTGATGACCTATCCTGAGGATAGTTCACCAATATTAAAAAGCCCAGACAACCCCTTTAAAAACATACATGCAGGCACACATGTCACCTCATATAAGACCCCACACATACCTCCCCTTCTCCTGTGTGACCTGTAGTCTGCTGTCAGCTAGTTCTGATGCATTCTCTCAGGAAGCAGATGGGGACTCCCTGCCCATGCCGAGCTGCATGCATTGACAGGACACTAGCAGATCTGACAGGCTTCAGCTAACAGTTGGAAAGTCAGCCACCAGCCATCCTATGCTGAGGGCTTCCTCTCTTAAAAGTTATGCTGGAAGTGGGGGATGGGCGCAACTGCCGAATCTTCTGTTAGTTCACTGTGCGACAGGAGGAGCTCAGAAGCAAAGGTCTCGTGACCAGAGGAGGAGGGAGCAAGGCAACAGCTGCTATAGAAGAGGAGACTGCAGCGCGCAGGACTGGATGCAGACATCATCATTGGTAGCCATGTGTTCTTTTACAGGGCATCCAGTCCTCCAGCCCGCATTTATCGGCTCTGCTGCGCCCTTAAGGGGAAAATGTGATGCGCACTGTACAGTCCTACAGCCCAAAGCCTCCTGTCCCCTGCACTGTGTCTTAGCTGTGTGTCACTGGCAAGGAGGGCCCTGTGGGCATCCCTGGCTTAGGGGCCCGGTCGCAGTTGCGACCGCTGCGACCCCTATAGTTACGCCACTGCTGGAGCCGTTCCACAGAATGAGAATATCATCTATGTAACAGCCCCAGAAGACTCTGCGTCCACCAGTTCTCCTCCCGAACACCAGAGTGTCCTCCCATCAGCCCAGGAAGAGATTAGCATACGTGGGGGCACTAGGGCTCCCCATAGCCGTCCCCCTGGGCTGGTGGAAGAACCTGGAGTCGAAGAGGAAAAAATTGTGATTGAGGACAAATTCAATGAGACAGAGAACAAAATCACTATGTGCCCTAAATTGGATACCTCTAGTCCTAAGGAAAGACTAAATGGCTATGAGGCCCTTATCATGGGGAATATTGCTGTACTGGGCCTCGACATCAATTGAGGCCAGCAGTACAGCATCCTCAACATGCAGGCCATCAAGTTTAAGGGACGCCCCATTGTGGCAGGGACTGACTCTTTATGCCATAATGTGGGGATCTACGTAGACAGAGTACTGAGAGACTACAGTATGTCAATGCTCTCCCTTCAGACATCCGCAACACCACGGATCTCCTTATGAAACTTGATGGCCTGCATGTTGAGGATGCTGTACTGCTGGCCTGGTGTTCGGGGAGGAGAACTGGTGGACGCAGAGGATTGTCTTCTGGGGCCGTTACATAGATGATATTCTATGAGACACATTTGCACAGTTTATGACTGAACTGAACACTATTGGGATGCATTTTACTTCTGAAATTGGTCCTGAAAGTATTGCCTTTTTGGATTTTTAGATCACACTGAAGGGAAGCATCTTATATACAAAAACATATCGCAAACTCACCTCTACGAACAACAATTTCTCAGATTAGGAGAAATTGCTCCGGATGGAGCGATTTCATTGATCAGGCTCAGGACCTCCGTACACGGTTTTCCCAGAGGGGATACCCTAGGAAAGTTCTTAGCAGGGCCTATCAAACGGAGCTTAGGATGGATAGAACTGATTTACTGAAGGGCACTCAGAAGAATAAGGAGGATAACATTGTTAGAATTATTGGTACCTTTGACAACTGTCATGAAAAGGGTCACAGTGTTGTTGCTAAATATTGGGATTTTCTACGACTCGACCATGATATTAGGGATATCCTCCCCAAGAAACCAGCCATTACATATAGGAGAGGGAGGTCCCTTAAAGATCGTCTTGTCCGTAGCCACTACCATATGCCAGTTTAATCGGGTACATGGTTAGAGAGGAGACCCTTAGGGACCTTTAAATGCGGTTCATGTATTGCTTGTCCCTTTATAAAGCAGACAAAGACATTCACAAACTCTGGTAATAAAAGGGTCTATAACATCAGAGACTTCGCAAATTGTAAAACGTCTGGAGTGATCTACCTCTGCACTTGTACTTGTCCCTTACAATACGTAGGGAAGACCAAAAGGGAATTAAGGAGAAGCATTGGTGACCACCTTGGTGACATCAGAAATAAGAGGGAGACCCCCATATCGAGGCATGTACGTGATATGCATGAGGGTGATCCGCGTGTTTTAAAGTTTAATGTCATTGAGGTGGTATGACCTTCCCCTAGGGGTGGTGATTGGGACAGACGCATCTTGCAGAAGGAGACCAAATGGATCTTTCACCTTAAAACTGTCAATCCTGAGGGTCTTAATGAGACCATTTTGTTTTCCTGCTTTCTGTAATGTGCCTGTCCCTCCTACCCTCCCATGTGGCTTTATTCTCTAAGTGTATTATACCATTATACTATTGAACTTTATTTAACCATCTTACCAGTTATACTCATACAATTACTCCATAGGTTCTAAATTGGTCTATTATTTTGTTAGATATAATGGGTGTATCTAACTTAATATGTCTAACACAGTTTTGTATATATCTTCATCATGGGATGAGAGGTATCTATTTAGGCTGGGGTCCAGATTTTTTAGGGTCCCGACTAGCCTCTTCCTTCTTCCTCTATTACCCATTGTTTATTAGTGCCAGTTATTTCCTGATTTTTTATACCTGTACTTGGGGTATATTTTATTCTGTGATTCTACACTTATATAGGCTCCTCCATACATATAATTTTTCTCCCTGTAGTTTTTGAGACACTCTTGCTTATAATACCTTATTTTTGATGTTCTGCACCATTTGGAATGCAAGCGGGGCATGCGTTTGGAACGCACGTCCATCTTGCGCATGCGCAATGTGCATTACTGGTCACCGCCATCTTGCGCATGTGCTGGAACGCACGCAACGCTTTGCTGGGGCGGAAACGGGATGCAGGGCGCGAGTATGGGAGCCCTAAAAGCGAGGTATAGTCTTTGCCATTTCGGCCATGACTATCAACTATTCTGGCACACGATATCATTCAGCCATCGCGCTATTGTAAGATCCCCTGATGAACCTAACTATTGAAGATAGGGGAAAAGCGTTGGGATGTTTTTACTGATATTGATGGAATTGTGTAGAGAGAGTGTGTAGGGACAGCCACTGAGAAGTGGGGCCGCCCCTTTCGGGGCGATTACTCTGCTTTTAGGCAGGGTGTGATAGATTAGTAGGGTAAGCATCCCAAACACTACAACGAGGCCCCCTTTAATATGCCTGTGTCTGTCTCCTTCTCTTCATCGGATAAAAGAGGTCTCCGGACTCATCTTCCGGCCTGTTAAGGAGAAGACTCAGCATTTCTGGACGACATAAGAGTGCCCACCATCATCTCCAATTCTGCCTACTGAGAGTGATGTTCCACTGCAACCATGGATCTGGATACTGTATGGGTTTGAATAAGAATTACATATATTCATCAACAGTATTCCGATGGTATTTGTGAGTATCCACATATGTGGAATCATTGGTATGACTCTGAGATAAATTATGTATGATCTCCATCAGTAGTATCTAGAGATGAGCGAATCATTCAAAAAATTATTCGCCGAACATTCGCCAAACTTTTCCTAAAATTCGTATATTCGAATAGATTTGTTGTATTTGTGTACAAAATATACATTATTATGTGCTATTAGCAAACATTCGCTCACTAATAACGAACGTTCATTTAGTAAATGTACGCAACTTCTTAGAAGACGTACGCATGAGCGTACAAATAGCTTACGAATCTCAGCGTACTATTGTCTAAGCGATTACGTAATACGCAGGCACGAGGAGAGGCCGCGGCGTGCACTCCTCAGAGGCAGAGCGAATATTCGAGACATATATATGGTAAAGTGCGAATACATTATTATAGGTATAATATAAAAATTTGAAATATCACCTACCTGGTATGCTCATTGACACGTTTAAGTCTCTTTTCTTCTGACGCTTGTCATAGAACTGGAGCAGAGTCCCAAACTCAGTCGCAATTTGTAATCCACATAGGTAAAATTGTAATCCAAATGGGTAAAAAAAAAGCAGCAAAGGCTCCCCAAATAACCTGAAAAGAGGG
>ONZH01013603.1:0-13791 GCA_900303285.1 Rhinella marina
AAGTACACAGCCGTGTAGTAACTGAACAGACGGTGGGTATTTACACCAGGTATGTGAGATAATTTAGCAAGAGAACGCACAGTACAGTGGCCTATTAAAATGCCTAGATATTGTATATTTCAAAGTACACAGCCGTGTAGTAACAGAACAGACGGTGGGTATTTACACCAGGTATGTGAGATAATTTAACAAGAGAACGCACAGTACAGTGGCCTATTAAAATGCCTAGATATTGTATATTTCAAAGTACACAGCCGTGTAGTAACTGAACAGACGGTGGGTATTTACACCAGGTATGTGAGATAATTTAACAAGAGAACGCACAGTACAGTGGCCTATTAAAATGGCCTAGATATTGTATATTTCAAAGTACACAGCCGTGTAGTAACAGAACAGACGGTGGGTATTTACACCAGGTATGTGAGATAATTTAACAAGAGAACGCACAGTACAGTGGCCTATTAAAATGGCCTAGATATTGTATATTTCAAAGTACACAGCCGTGTAGTAACTGAACAGACGGTGGGTATTTACACCAGGTATGTGAGATAATTTAACAAGAAAACGCACAGTACAGTGGCCTATTAAATGGCCTAGATATTGTATATTTCAAAGTACACAGCCGTGTAGTAACAGAACAGACGGTGGGTATTTACACCAGGTATGTGAGATAATTTAACAAGAGAACGCACAGTACAGTGGACCTATTAAATGGCCTAGATATTGTATATTTCAAAGTACACAGCCGTGTAGTAACTGAACAGACGGTGGGTATTTACACCAGGTATGTGAGATAATTTAACAAGAGAACGCACAGTACAGTGGCCTATTAAATGGCCTAGATATTGTATATTTCAAAGTACACAGCCGTGTAGTAACTGAACAGACGGTGGGTATTTACACCAGGTATGTGAGATAATTTAACAAGAGAACGCACAGTACAGTGGCCTATTAAATGGCCTAGATATTGTATATTTCAAAGTACACAGCCGTTGTAGTAAACTGAACAGACGGTGGGTATTTACACCAGGTATGTGAGATAATTTAACAAGAAAACGCACAGTACAGTGGCCTATTAAATGGCCTAGATTGTATATTTCAAAGTACACAGCCGTGTAGTAACTGAACAGACGGTGGGTATTTACACCAGGTATGTGAGATAATTTAACAAGAGAACGCACAGTACAGTGGCCTATTAAAATGCCTAGATATTGTATATTTCAAAGTACACAGCCGTTGTAGTAACTGAACAGACGGTGGGTATTTACACCAGGTATGTGAGATAATTTAACAAGAAAACGCACAGTACAGTGGCCTATTAAATGGCCTAGATATTGTATATTTCAAAGTACACAGCCGTGTAGTAACTGAACAGACGGTGGGTATTTACACCAGGTATGTGAGATAATTTAACAAGAGAACGCACCAGTACAGTGGCCTATTAAATGGCCTAGATATTGTATATTTCAAAGTACACAGCCGTGTAGTAACTGAACAGACGGTGGGTATTTACACCAGGTATGTGAGATAATTTAACAAGAGAACGCCACAGTACAGTGGCCTATTAAAATGCCTAGATATTGTATATTTCAAAGTACACAGCCGTGTAGTAACTGAACAGACGGTGGGTATTTACACCAGGTATGTGAGATAATTTAACAAGAAAACGCACAGTACAGTGGCCTATTAAATGGCCTAGATATTGTATATTTCAAGGTACACAGCCGTGTGTACTAACTGAACAGACGGTGGGTATTTACACCTGGTATACAAAAAAGGGTTATTGCAGGCACACAGAACCCAGAACACTAGAGCCAAATAAACTGTATTTAAAAAAATAAAATAAAATTCACAGCCGTTATACTGCCAGATCAGATGGTGCATATACACACTAGTTATATAACAGGGTTGTTCAGCCTAAAAGAACGGCTGACAGTAGTGCCAAATATAGTTTGGTATGTAGCAGAGCACCTAATACACCACTAATGCCTCTCTCTGTCCTACTCCAGCAGCTATCCCTGAATACAGCAGCCGTTCTCTGTAAAGTCTATATTGTAGTAAAGCTATCACTGAAGTCCACTGTAGTAGCCCTGATAAGGGCTTTTAATCACGCTCCTGCCTGTCCAACAGCTAAAACCTATCTGTCCCTTCTCCAGCCTCTGTCCCTGACTAAGTTCACGCAGCATATGCGTACGAGCAGGAAGAGCTGAGTTTTTAATATTCGAGGTCACATGGTTTTTCCAGCCAATCCATGTAGACGCTGTTTTCGCGCTGCCAGCGTGCTCAGCGTGCCTGTCATACCCCCCCTGCATGTTGATTGGTGGAAAAAGAGCGCCAGGGAAGGTGGGAGGGGAAACGAATTCTAAGTGCGCCATCGCCGTTATACTCGATTGAAATCGAGTATGCCGAATATCGTAGTATTCGATCGAATACCGGCTCGATCGAACACTACTCGCTCATCTCTACTAATAAACAGAAAGTTGCTGAAAACCTTAGATACGTCCAGGATACCAATAAAATATATGGCTTATACAGTATTATTTTCCTAAAAATTAATAAAAATCTGTATTTCTTACACAGTACTTACATTGGCCCACCATGAATGAAGGGGCGGCTGTGGGTGTAGTATTTCTGGATTTTGCAAAGGATTTTGATACTGTCCCTCATAGACGTTAAATATATAAAATAAGGTATATAGGCTTGGAAAGTATAGTTTGTAATTGGATAGAAAACTGGTTGAAGGACCGTGTCCAGAGAGTTGTGGTCAATGATTCCTATTCAGAATGATGTGGAGATGCCTTGACATGGCGTTCGGGCCAGTATTTCAGATGTTTTAGCTGAATTTTAAAATGCCACATCGATGGTAAACCATGTGTTGTATAATTTTGCGCTTATTCCAATCCCATTGATTTTAGTTACAATGGGAAAAAATGAAAGTAATGTCCTGGCAGGTAGCTGATTTTGCGGTTTGCAGCAGCTGCACACCCAGCCCCAGATCCCCACTTCTCACTCCCTGACTGAGAGCTTTCCCTGCCTGTCCCTATTCTACACACACAATTCTTATTTCTAATTCTAGCCTTTCTTTTCAATATTCCTAGCAGTAGAATAACATCTTGATCAGGACTTTTGACTGTCCCTGACTCCCTAAGATCATTTTTCTGGCAAAGCAGATACTGTAAAATCCATCCACCTTCATTCATAGCCCAACACAGAATGACGTTCGGTTTGTTTAGCTAGGGCACATCCCTACCTGCTGCAGCACTAGTTAGCTCATCTAGGCTTTCTTCTCGGCCTGGGAGCCAATCAGGGTAAGCTCTTCTCCCCACTTCCTCTCAGGGTCATGAGATCACCCTTCTTCTTTCTCCCTAGTGCTTTTTCCCCTCAAAATTTGCAATACAATGGCGCTTCGTGTGGTTTTACTGGATTTGTCCGAAACTAACCTGAAAATGTTTGAGTTCGTCTGCCAGCTGAAATTTTGAAGTTTGTAATTAACCTGGTTCATTATTTACTGGTTCGCTCATCTTTACTATTGGGCCTAATTCGTCCAGCAGTATAATGATTTGTTCACATTGCTATTGTGAAATTTCGAGATAAGCAAAGTTTTGCTGAAGTTCACCAAGAAATTTGCTTAATTTCAAATTAATTTGATACGAATCACTATAAACCTGGTGTACCTAGACCAATCTGCCTAATCATTTTCTTCCCACTTGGTGGCCCAATCTCAATGTGAAGGCTTGGAAATAAAACTGCAGGGAGAGTGCATCACAGAGTATATCAGTGTGCAGTGCACAAAGATTCATAGCTAATCCCTTATTTTAGCTGTAGATTTACTGTGCATCAGTATTACATGTTACCATCAGGTCTAATTTATCGCAAATGGACCTAACTGTGCAGTGCACCAAGATTCAAGTAGTCAGTAGCAGTGGCAGTAACATTGTTCACCAAGAGTCATAGCTAATCCCTTCTGTTAAAAAAAAAGAATGCATACAGCACCCTTCAGTAAAGTGAAAAACCTGTGCAGACTCCTGCAGGAGCTTTGTCCAAATGCTCCTTAGTGGAACAAAATAAAGAAATAGAGGCAGCGCCAATAAAGTAGTAGTGAAAAAAAAGGAAGCCAACAATTTTTCTGTTTTGCTTTTTTAAACGTGTCTGTCAATTTGGAGTGTGACCTATTTTTGTGTGGCCAGTTTTTGGGGTGTGGACGATATACTTCTCTACTCTGTTAATATAAGACATAATAATCTTGGAGGAGGTGGAGGCCAGGAGGTCCGAGTGGAAGAGGAGGCTGACGTGGCGGTGCAGGCGGAATGAGCAGATGATGCGGATGTGGCAGTGTAGACGAAAGAGGCGGAGGAGGTAGCCAACAAATTTTTATTTTATTTTTTATTATTTTTACATTTTTTTGTTTGTGGAGGCCCTAAAACATTGGGAAATAACAAGGAGAATGCGCAAAGTGCGCTGGAGTATAACAATGGCTGGGTGAGGCGATATACTTCTCTACTCTGCCAATATAACACATAGGAGGAAGCCATCAATTTTTTTATTTTTTTATTGTTTTTTCCTTACTTTTTTTCTTTTTTTGTTTATGGAGGCCCCAAAATATTGGAAAATAGCAAAGAAAATGCACAAAATGTGCTGGAGTATAACAATGGATAGGTGCAGCCAGTATACTCCTACTATGCCAATATAAGACATAATAATCTTGAGTAAGGAGGTGGAGGTCCGAGTGGAAGAGGAGGTGGACATGGCGGTGTAGGCGGAGGAGGCAGAGGAGGTAGCCAACATTTTTTTTTTATTATTTCCCAAAACACTGGTAAATAGCAAAGAGAATGCACAAAGTGCGCTGGAGTATAACAATGGCTGGGTGAAGCCAATATATCTCTCAAATCTGCCCAAGGTATGGACAAGTTCTGTGGGATCCATGCCATCCATTTTAATGAACGTGAGCTTGTCCACGTTGGCTGTGGACAGGCAAATGTGCCTGTGCGTAATCACCCCCCTCTCTTCCCACCCCTCGCCATGCTAAATACACGTTCAATCAATACACTTGTTGCAGTGCAGGCCGGCACCTCAAAGGCGTTAAGGTCAAGCTCAGACTGTGTGCCCGATTTGGAAATCCAGAAGCTAAATGGGGCAGACCCATTAGTCAGTACGTGCAGATGTGTGCATGTGTACTCTTCCACCATGTTGCTAAGATGGTCCGTATCAGATGATGGTGGATGTTGTGGCCTGCTGACAAAGCTTTTCCATATTTTGGCCATGCTAACCCTTCTGAGGTGCTGGGGTGCCCCAGCTATGTTGGTGACTTCCTCCACCTCCTACGCCTTGTGCTTCCACTGAGCCCCCACTATCAGGTGGGAACGCCGTCAGTATCGCATCTAACAGCGTGCGCTTGTACACATGCATCTTCCGATCATGCTCCAGTGATAGAAGTAATGACGGCACTTTGTCCTTGTAGTGGGGATCCAGAAGGGTAGCCACCCAGTAATCAGCACTGTTAACAAAGAGGGCAACTCGGCAGTCATTGCGCAGGCACTGCAGCATGTAGTCGGTCATGTGTGTCAGGCTGCCCAGAGGCAACAACAAGCTGTCCTTGGTAGGAGGTGAGTGTCCTCTGTATCCCCCCAGTCATGCTCCATTAATGCCTGTGAGCTGATTTGGGTGCCACCCTGCCTTGAATGTGGTTCCTCCTCTTCATCATCATCCTCCAAAACTGTGCCCTGGCTGGACAGTTGTGTACCTGGCCGCTGTTGATGCAGGAATCCACCCTCCGAGCCACCTGTGGATGACTGGCCTGATAGCCGTGGGAATGATCCCTGTTCCTTCTCCTCTTCCTCCTGTGCCACATCCTCATCCATCATCGCCTGAAGCTTTTTTTCAAGGAGGCATAGAAGTGGGAGAGTAATGCTGATGACGGCGTCATCAGCGCTGGCCATGTTGGTGGAATACTCGAAACAGTGCTACACGGCACACACGTCCCGCATGGAGGCCCACTCATTGGTGGTGAAGTGGTGCTGTGAAGTTACACTGCAATGGAGACAAGCGAGCAGCAGCAGAGTGAGAATGCTAAAAGTGTGCACAGGCGGCCCACACTTTCTACAGCAGCTCTCACATCTCAAGGTAATTTTTCAGGAACCTCTGCACCACCAAATTCAGCACATGCGCCAAGCAAAGAATGAGCATCATACCGGCTAGGACCAAAGCTGCCGCAAGATTTCTGTGCTGTGTAAGGTTTTTCCCGAAACATATGACTTTCAGAACAGCCTGCTGTTGTTTCCCCCTGGCCCCTGGAGGGGTAGATTGGAACCAGGAGGAGGAAGTTGAATAGGAGGAGGAGGCAACAGGAGGCACAAAGAAACATCCAGCAATCCTCAGTGGTGGTAGAAAATTAGCCAAACTGCTATCCACCTCAGGCCCACCCACCACTACATTAACCCAATGGGCAGTAAGGGAGTTATAATGTCCTATAACGTATAATATCCTCCTTAAAAATGGCTTTATGTAACCAACAGAATTAACAAAAGGATTAACTAATGTATTTCCGTGTCACGGAAGCAAATGAGGGGTATCTCCCCACCAAAGATGGCTTTAAATCACCGACAGAAATAACAGACAGATTAACGTTTGTATTTCTGTGTCACGGATGCAAATGACGGGATCTCAGCCCCAAAAATGGGTTTATGTCACCGACAAAATTAACAGAGGGATTAACAATTGTATTTCTGTGTCATGGATTCAAATGAGGGATATCTAGCCCTCCCACCCCTAAAAAATGATTTTATGTCACCGACACAATTAACATGCTAATTAACTCTGCTTTTACAGTAACACGAATACAAATCAGGAGTTTGGAACCCCAAAAAAAGTTTTTTGTCACTGACTCAATTAACTGACTAATTCCTCTATTACAGTAAGCTGGATGAAAATGTGGTGCTATGAACCCCCAAAATGATTTTATGTCACCAATACAATGAACTGATTGACTCTACTATTATAGTATTTATCACAGAGTACCCTCACCAGTGTAAAACGTAACCTTTACTGATAATCATTAAAAACCACCCAAATAGTGCTCATGTCATAGAGCTGTTCAGGCAAGGTAGGACAAGAAACAAAAAATTCACTATCCCTCTCAAATGCCCTATTAAGCTGTAGGCCCTGCCTAACAAAAAAAGAATGGCCCCGATAGGGGCGATCCCGTGTCAGGAACCTCCTATTTAGCCCTGACTGTCTCTGACAGGGGATAGATACCACCAGCCATAGAAGAGACCTCAAACTGTCATCATAGATAGTGTCAATAGTCAGATATGTACCAGAAAATAATAAATTTACTGTAAATAATAAACACGCACATAATCTATATGTGCTCCAAGGGTATACCCACAGTGTCAAGGTAATGATCACCAATGGAAACCAGTGGAGCACATACCATATGTCCCTGGAATGCAAACTTGTCCCAATGCGTTTCTCTGAATCGTTCACTGGGGTCAGATCAGGGGACCACATATAACATAAAACCCTCCCACAAAAATTGTTGTAGATATTGAGGATAATATGATAATATTATATGGAAAATAGAATAATAAATATGTGCTTACAAAATCCAACAAACTCCTGTAAGGTGCCCAGAAGATATAACAATATAGTAACCAGACAATATAATCATAAAGAAGCTACAAATATATATATATATATATATATATATATATATATATATATATATATATATATATATATAAATATACTATCTGAAGGACCCGGCTTCGCCCGGGTATATTTAATTTATTTAATTTACTGTTTGTGTGTGTGTGTCGTTAAAAGATATCGAGAGTTACCTCTACAGTGCCCACCCCTTTAACAGTGACCTCTACAGCAGCCTGCCCCTTTAACAGTGACCTCTACAGCGGCCAGCCCCTTTAACAGTGACCTCTACAGCAGCCCGCCCCTTTAACAGTGACCTCTACAGCGGCCCTACTTTAACAGTGACCTCTACAGTAGCCCGCCCCTTTAACAGTGACCTCTACAGCAGCCAGCTCCTTTAACAGTGACCTCTACAGCAGCCCACCCCTTTAACAGTGACCTCTACAGAAGCCCGTCTCTTTAACAGTGACCTTTACAGCAGCCCGCCCCTTTAACAGTGACCTCTACAGCAGCCCGCCCCTTTAACAGTGACCTCTACAGCCGCCCGCCCCTTTAACAGTGACCTCTACAGCTGCCCGCCCTTTTAACAGTGAACTCTACAGCAGCCCATCCCTTTAACATTGAGCTCTACAGCAGCCCGCCCCTTTAACAGTGACCTCTACAGCTGCCCGCCCCTTTAACAGTGAACTCTACAGCAGCCCACCCCTTTAACATTGAGCTCTACAGCAGCCCGCCCCTTTAACAGTGACCTCTACAGCAGCCCGCCCCTTTAACAGTGACCTCTACAGCAGCTACAGTGGCCACTGTCTTCACCCCAGAAAGCCAGACCTCACCAGCCATTCCCCCAAACGTATAAACCCCCCTCCCAGTTCCCATGAAGACACACCACTATACATGAGGCCATGCCCCCCTGGCTCCGTGAAGACACGGAGGAGAAGCTGTCTGAGTGTGAGCTACTGAAAGGGTGGACATCCCTGTGTCTGTCCAGGCACTGCGTCGGACGGAGAACAGGTAGCCAGAAAACTGGACTGTCCAGCCTAAAGCCGGACATCTGGCCACCCTAGCATCAGCCTGGCCCTAGGGTAGCCAGAGGTCTTGTTTTAGGCTGGACAGTCTGGCTTTTAGACTCCCTGTCCTCTGTCATGCGCAGGGCCTGGATGGACACAGGGATGTCCTTTTGAACAGCTCACTCTCAGACAGCAGTACTGTGCAGTCTGAGCAATGAGCTGCAGGGAGAAAGTCACCCTCCCCCCACCTCTGCAGCTGACAGAAGGTGATTTTTACCTATATTTTTAATCCCAGTCAAGTGCGGCATGGAAGGGGCGTGGCCTGACTGAGTTAGGAGCGTGACTTCGTGGGATCTGGGGGTGGTGCTTTTAAGTCCTTCTTTTGACGGTGGCCTGAATTACAGGTCGATGCCATAGTAATTTAGGAGGAAGGTGGGTAGCAGTGGAAGAAAACATCTTTTATTACTACTGAACGGTAAATATGTGAAATTTACATTATATGAGGTAATGATTGATGATGAGTTAGTCTAAAACATAAGTTATAGTCATGGTAACCGGAATACCCTTTTACCATTGTCATCCACAGTGCTCTGCCTGCAGACCTACACCAGTAAACTGGCTAGGTTGTCATAGAAACCTGGTGTGTGCCTGTGAGCTTCTTTTGGCTGATAAGGGTCATGTGACCAGGCTACTATTGGCTAATGCATTTTTTGGGAATATCTCAGGAACGGTACGTCCTGGAAAGCTGAAAACTGTTCTAAAACCTTCCCGGACACCTGATGTACATGTGTGCCAAATTTTGTGATTGTAGCTGCAGCGGTACGGATTCCTTTAGCGGACATACACACACACATACACTCAGCTTTATATTATATATATATATATATATATATATATATATATATATATTTGAGTCAAACTGGCCAAAACAACTCTCAATTCACTCAAAATCAGCACTATATAATCCCCTATACACAGTTATACATCAGTCAGAGGCAATCGTGACAAATGGAATAGACCAACAAAATGCATAAAAGTGATGTCATCATGTTATCATGACAAGTGTGATAATCATAGTTTACTTCCCCAATTGATGCTGTAGTTAACAAAGCTGTAGATGAGGATAAAGATGATGACAGTCTAGGCTCAGCAAGCATTGGTGGTGCAGTGGTGGCCATTGATGGAAGCAGGTCCATACAGTAGCATGCATTTGGCGTCCTTTAAATACACGCGCGCCGAAACCAGACGTCACATCACCAGAAATCGGCAGTGGAACACAAGTGGAATGCATGGTGGAACGCATGGTGGAAACCAAAAACAGGAAGTGAATCGAAGTTGTTTACTTCCATTCAGGACAGAGGATTCAGACCATTGTGGATGTGATATTGAATACAAAAGTGGATAAATGGGCACATATTTAACACAGGAGCATAAAATCTGACCTTATCAAATAATCAAAAAGGAAATATAGAATATAGATATGAGCGAGCACTAAAATGCTCGGGTGCTCGTTATTCGAGACGAACTTTTCCCGATGCTCGGGTAATCGTTTCGAGTAACGAATCCCATTGAAGTCAATGGGAGACTCGAGCATTTTTGCAGGGGACCAAGGTTCTGCCTAGGGAAGGCTGGGTGAAAACCTGGAAACATCAGAAAATGATGGAAACACCACAGAAATGGACAGGAAACAGCAGGGGCAGCATGCATGGATGCCTCTGAGGCTGCCTAATCCCACCATTACCCCAAATTCTCAGGCAACAGCCTGGTGGTTACCCTCATGGCAATTGTGCTCACCCAGACCAAGAAAGGCGAGGCACATGCCCATCACATGTTAGGGAAGCACCCAACTAGGTGCAAAGAAAAATTGTTTAGAGAGAGGGCCTTTAGGTGGACCTCCGGAAAAATTGTTTGGAGAGAGGGCCTGTAGGTGGACCTCCGGAAAAATTGTTTGGAGAGAGGGCCTGTAGGTGGACCTCCGGAAAAATTGTTTAGAGAGAGAGCCTGTAGGTGGACCTCCGGAAAAAATTGTTTAGAGAGAGGGCCTGTAGGTGGACCTCCGGAAAAATTGTTTGGAGAGAGGGCTTGTAGTTGGACCTCCGGAAAAATTGTTTGGAGAGAGGGCCTGTAGTTGGACCTCCGGAAAAATTGTGGTAAAAGAGTGCCAGTTGGACCTCTAAAAAATTGAGTTTTTTGGGTCAGCGTTAGGCAAAGACGACAAGGAAGAGGAGGAGGAGTAGAGAAGAGGAATTGGATACATAAGTAATGTTAATCTTTAGCTGCTTTCCCTCGGAGGAGATTTGAATTCCGGTGAAATCCAGGCTTTGTTCATTTTAATAAGCGTCAGCCTATCAGCACTGTCAGTTGACAGGCGTGTACGCTTATCGGTGATGACGCCACCAGCTGCACTGAATACCCGCTCTGACGGCATGCTAGCGGCAGGGCAGGCCAGCACCTCCAAGGCGTACAGCGCCAGTTCAGGCCACGTGTCCAGCTTTGAAACCCAGTAGTTGTATGGAGCAGAGTGATCTCTACGGACGTTGGTATGGTCAGCTAGGTACTCCCTCACCATCTTTCTATACAGCTCCCCCCTACTCTGCCTAGACTGGGGACAGGTGACAGTGTCTTGCTGGGGTGACATAAAACTGGCAAAGGCCTTGGAGAGCGTTCCCCTGCCAGTGCTGGACAAGCTGCCTGCTCGCCTCCTCTCCCCCGCTACTTGGCCCACAGAACCATGCCCTCTGCCGCTAGCGGCATCAGATGGGAAGAATTGTTTCAGCTTGTGCACCAGGGCCTGTTGATATCTATTCACTCTCATACTCCTTTCCTCTGCAGGGATGAGAGTGGAAAGGTTCTGCTTGTACCATGGGTCCAGGAGAGTGAACACCCAGTAATCGGTGTTTGAAAAAATGCTTCTAACGCGAGGGTCACGGGATAGGCAGCCTAACATGAACTCTGCCATGTGCACCAGAGTCCCAACACGTAAGAATTCCCTCTTCTCACTGGCCTGACTCTCCATTTCCTCCTCCTCCTCCAAGTCCTCCTCTTCAGCCCATACACGCTCAAGAGTTAAGAAGGACTGAGCACTGGTACCCTCTTATGTCTCTCCGACATTCTCCTCCTCTTCCTCCTCATCCCCCTCCTCCGATACGCGCTGAGAAACGGCCCGGAGGGTGCTCTGGCTATCAAGCGACGTATCTTCCTCCACCGTCTCTTGTGACAAGCGCAAAGCATCCAACTTCATGCTGAGCAGTGAGTTTTTCAACAGGCAAAGCAGCGGGATGGTGAGGCTGATAATGGCGGCATCGCCGCTGACCATCTGTGTTGACTCCTCAAAGTTGGTCAACACCTGGCAGATATCAGACATCCACGTCCACTCCTCATTGTAGACTTGAGGAATCTGAGTGACCTGACTACCAGTTCTGGTGGAAGTTGACATCTGGCAGTCTACAATTGCTCTGCGCTGCTGGTAAACTCTGGATAACATGTTTAATGTCGAATTCCATCTTGTGGGCACATCGCACAACAGTCGGTGAGCGGGCAGTTGTAGGCGGCGCTGCGCTGCCCTGACAGTGGCAGCATCTGTGGTCGACTTGCGGAAATGCGCACAGATACGGCGCACCTTGGTGAGCAAATCAGACAGATTGGGGTATGTCTTGAGGAACCGCTGAACTATTAGATTGAACACGTGGGCCAGGCATGGCACATGTGTCAGTCTGCCGAGTTGCAGAGCCGACACCAGGTTACGCCGCTGTCACACACAACCATGCCTGGCTTGAGGTTCAGCGGTGCAAGCCACAGATCGGTCTGCACCGTGATGCCCTGTAACAGCTCTTGGGCGGTGTGCCGTTTGTCACCTAAGCTCAGCAGTTTGAGCACCGCCTGTTGGTGTTTACCCAAGGCACTGCTGCTGCGCCAAGAGCTACTCACTGAAGGCGTCGTGCCCACGGATGGTAATTCGGAGGAGTCGGAGGAGTCGGAGGAGGAGGCATGGTACGTCTGAGAGACCGTGACCGAGGTAGGCCCCGCAATCCTCAGTGTGGGCAGTACATGAGCGGCCCCAGGGTCAGACTCGGTCCCAGCCTGCACCAAGTTAACCCAATGTGCCGTCAGTGAGATATAGTGTCCCTGCCCGGCAGCACTTGTCCACGTGTCCGTGGTTAGGTGGACCTTCTCAGAAACAGCATTGGTCAGGGCATGGATGATGTTCTGTGACACGTGCTGGTGTAGGGATGGGACTGCACATCGGGAAAAATAGTGGCGGCTGGGGACCGAATACTGAGGGGCAGCCACCGCCATGAGATTGCGAAAGGCCTCGGTCTCTACCAGCCTATAGGGCAGCATCTCCAGGCTCAGCAATTTGGAGATGTGGACGTTGAGGGCTTGGGCATGTGGGTGGGTGGAACTGTATTTCCTCTTGCGCTCCAGTGTCTGCTGTAAAGACAGCTAAACGCTGCGCAGGGACACATTGGTGGACGCTGTGGAGGATCGTGGAGGTGAAAGTGTGGTTTTCCGATGGGAGGCACTCATGTCGGGGTCCTGGGCAGGGGGTTGACTAGCAGAGGCAGTGAATGACACAGGGGAAGGAGCAGTGGTGTTATCCGCAGGATGTGAACGGCCTTGCTTCCATTGAGTGGGGTGTTTAGCACTCATATGCCTACGCATGCTGGTGGTGGTTAGGCTAGTAGTGGTGGCACCCCTGCTGATCCTGGTGTGGCACAGGTTGCACACCACAGTCCGTCGGTCATCCTCAATTTCTTTAAAGAACCTCCAGACTTGCGAACATCTAGGCCTCGCCACGGGAGCTTCACTACGTGAAACAGTTGCTGTTGATGCACCAGCTCTGGCCCTGCTTCTCCCTCTGGCCACGCCACTGCCTCTTACAACCTGTTCTGGTGCAGCACTCGCCTCCACCTCAGAAGCACTGTCTTCACTCGGCTTATCAACCCAGCTTGGGTCAGTCACCTCGCCATCCTCCGATTCTTCAGTCCGACACCTCTTTACACACTTCTTCCACTAAGTCAACAATGTCATCATCATCACCCACAGACTGCGACAGTTAGAAAACTTGGGGATCGGGAAAGAGGTAAGCAGCAACCTGAGAAGTGGTTTGTGACTCTGGGAAGGGTCCAGAAAACTGTTCCTC